>PQWD01005346.1:0-60430 GCA_019425675.1 Leucinodes orbonalis | reverse complement strand
ATATATTCAATGCTCCACGAAGTTCTCCCTTTGTAACTAAATTTTTGTTTATTCTGACAACAGAATAACCATAATCAACGAGCACATGCCTTCATCAAATTTCCAGCCGGCTAGATCTAACCAGCCCAAATTACTGCATATTTAAATGAAATTCAGGTGTCCCAATAATTTATTGATGATTTAGGATTGAGTACTAATTTACGAAGACTTGATGCTATCACAGACTAGGGTCCCAATTCCGTGATTTAAAATGCTCTTAATATTTGGTCATCAGCTTATTACACGTCCCCACCGAGAGGCACGAGCCTACCCGTACATGGTGTATAGGCCGTATTCACCCACGCGGGTGCCGTACGGATTGGCCGACTTCACTCGAAACCTTTGAATCTCTTCGCAGGCGTGCGCAGGTTTCCTCACGCTGTTTTCCTCCCACCGTAAGGGCATCGGAAAAAGTACACATTGGTACTTTGCGGGATTTGAACCTCAGCCCTCCCGGTAGGAGGGCAACAGTCCACACCATTGAGCCACCGACGCTCTTTTAATTTAAATGATGTACCAGAATACCAAAACAGTTGAATTGTTAAGTGTCATAAAGTCAAGTAATTTAGTAGAATCTTAGATTCCTATATCTAGTATTGGCATTGGAATTCCTATCGCATATTCCTATTCACGTCGATTCCAATTAACAGGCATTTGCGTGGAGTTTCTATGTTAAAGGAACGCGGACGCCAATACTTAGTCACTTATTAAGTCCCCGAACATCCGGAATATACGGGTAAATTAATCGATATTGGCTGCGATGATTGAATGATCATAACCATGAGTATGGTCGTATGTGTGGCTGCATTTCGATACGTTTGACGCGTAAGAACAGTTCTGCTTTTAGTACTACACGTATTATATATGAATATGACAAAGTATGCGTTGGAGCGAGCTATGCTTGGAGTCTCTCTTAGGGATAAGATCAGAAATAATGTAATCCGTAAGAGAACTAAAGTAATCGACATAGCCCGCCGGATCAGCAAGTTGAAGAGGCAGTGGGCTTGTTACGTATCGATGGCCGTTGGTCTTGCGAAAGATCACTGGTGGAGATTGGATGAGGAAAATAGAACCGGGATACTTGGAACACAATGGGGAAGACCAATGCCCAGAAGTAGACTGCGATAGTTTAAAAGAGGTAACCGTAGTTGGTAGACTTGATACTGAGTCGTCTAGGTAACACCGCTGTTCAAAATTCTTCTCCTTCAAAGAAAGACGTTCAAAGTTTAAAAAATCAAAACTCTTAACAAATTTATTAAAAGAAATAATTTTACAGATTATAGTTTTGACTCTTCATTGCCAGAAGAGACAGTGCCAGATATCGTCGCGTTAATATAAGTGTTATGCACTTTTATGTTTCAGGATGAGGGCACTGTAGCTTATGAAATTACCGGGTATTAGAGACCTAACAACTGTTGTCTTGAGTGTTGGGCGCAGTGTGGCATTGATGGAGAATAATAACTGTCTATTAGTTGTTAATTTTTCTTCAATGCCACTCTGTCAGGCGTATCACATACCTTCAGGTGAGCGTCCCGACCGTCCTGTGCATTCTGTAAAATAAAAAAAAACTTTTTTTCATCATCAAAACTGGGACTCAAGACTTAACGATCAGGTTAAGTTGGCATGAGTCCGTGCCCACGCTTAAAGGTTCACGTTCATGTGTCTATTTAAATTATTCAAATAAGGAAATGTTCATCCGCAATCCACTACCCAGATTTCATGTCGAAGCGTCTTATTGATTCCACTCACCGGCGCAAGTTTTGGCGGTGTACAAGTAATGTTATTGGTGAATTTCAAAATTGCCTTCACAAGCTGTTTCAATATTGGTAATATTTTACCTTGTATAGTAATAAATACATGTTTAAAGACCACTCCGGGCGGGGACAGGGGATGCCGAACGTCGATAGATGGCCCGAGAAAATGGAAACACATAGGTCTCTTAGGAGCAGAAGGTGAGAAGGGAGTACTACATTATTTTGTTGTCTTTTAAATTAAATATATGTTTAATCGAACTAAAAATAAATAGAGAATGTGGAGAATATCAAGTCCCAATTGGAATTTCGTGGCATTAGAACATTTTCAAGTGAATAATATTATTTAATCATGACAAAGTCAGATCAGCAATTTCAGTAGCCGGTTAACGGTCATTCCAGTAGGTGCCTGAAGTATGACCTCGCTGATGGAGAGCAATCGAAGATACCTCATAACCAGACGATCTTGAGATGGTTGGTGGAAAGGAAAGACTTCATCATCATTATCAGTCTACTCCTGCCCACTGGGCACATAAGTCTCTTAAAAGCACGCCACAAAATAGAAGAATGAAGTTTATATAGGAACGAAGCAGCTAGTAAAACAATAAAATGGAATAGAAATCCTTAAATAGAAATTTCCAGCACTAGAAAAAGCAGTAATCAAAGTTTTTGTAATAACTTCTCAAGACCAATAGTGGTTTGCATCGAGCACCACAACAATTCCTATTCAATAAGTTATTTTCCTATTTCTCCTGCAGGGTTGCCTTTGGAAAAACTCGATCGCTGCGTTAATAACGCGGGTCGGTACTTGCAAAATATTTGCAGGGGATCGCTTCCTGTACCCTGATTTGGGTTGCAGCCTTACTCTAAGGCATGGTTTAAATTATGAGATTGGTTTTAGGGGTCCGTAGTCAAATGGCAATCATTTCTTTATAAATTGATAGTTTGCGCGAGAGACACTTCCAAAGTTGTGAAAAAATTGTGTCCCCTCCCCCTCTAATTTCTAAACTATGAGATTGATAAAATAAAAAATAAAAACATATGACGTACATTACCATAAAATCTAACAACGAAATTTAGTTTGAACGATTCCTGGTGTGTAGTTTTTTTTATACGTCACAAACGGTGAACCACTATTTTTCATGTTAAAGCTGTAGTAGTTGCCCAAGTAAAAAAGATACTTTATTTTATGTTACTTGCTGCTGCGGGCGATTCCGACTCGCGCTTAGCCAATTTTTATTTGTATACTAACTCAGTTGAACAGACTATCATAAGTAGTTCATAGTTTGATTTAAGACCACTAGTTCCTATGTATGTCATCATTACAATTTATTTATTCTTGTGCATGTGTGCAATGTCCTACCAAATGGAACATCTTCAAGGCAAGAGTGAATAGGCTGTCCCTAGATAGACATGATACATCTTCGGTCGCGTCTCCATCGCTTAAGATCAGCAAATGTCTAAATCTAGTCAAAAGCAAAAAAAAAATGAGAAAAATCACACAAAGTTACTTTCACTGTCGCACATGTCGGGATTTGAACCCACGACCCCTGATCACTTAGCGATTTCAGCCCAACGCTGTAACCATTATACCACTGAGGCAGCTTTTATTGTTATCAGACTTATGACTTAAAACATTTATCATCATCGTCAGCTCATTTTAAATCCTCACCGAGGGGCACGAGGTTACCCGTAAAGGGTGTATAGTTCTCAGTCGTCCAGATGGTCCTAAAGGCGCGTCGGATAAACGTACTTATTATTCAGAAAATTCGCAAACATATTAATAAATAATAATAAATATCCACTGACTATTATTAGGGGTACCAAACAACGGATAAACATACCTATATACATTTTTTTGTGAATACATACATATTATACATAGAAAACACCCAGACCATTACAAACAGACATGTTCATGCACACAAATGTCTGTGCTGCCTGGGGATCGAACCCGGAACCCTTGGTGTTGCAGTTGACGTCTCAACCGCATTACCAAATGGGTCGTCAAATTAATGTACACTAAAATATTGACAATAATTATCTTTCAATAAATCTCTCTTATCCTAACTATTTTTACTAATAAGCACATATAATATAATACATTATTCTGAATAATAATAATGTGAAACCAAAATTCAAAAAACCACCCAGCAAATGAAAAGCATGAATGATTTATGCCGCGACAGTTCCTATATTATTCCAAATGAGGCAACATTTAACATGTTAACGTGGAAAATTATACGTTAAGCGCAGCTCACGAGAGCAATTGGCGTAAACAGTGCTCGTTGCGCTTTTTGCGCTCAGTTCGCGCGAGCGGAACGAGCGGATAAAGTTGGTGCAATTATTACGCGCCTATTATTTCAGTTCAAACAAACTAGTCCGCGAGTATCAGTGGTTTCTCTGCTGTAAAATAGTATTGTAGTTAAAGGGCATAAGTATTTAATAAAGTCAGTAATTATGAAAATTGTATACTTTATGACCGTATCTATTTGTCTCTTTCTTATCTTCTATTGTTCTGTGTACCTGAAACTATAGTTAAAAATATTTTTTGTGTACCTACAATTTGTTTTTTATTTGTGTGCGCTCAATAAATGTTTTTTTTTTCTTTCTTTCATTCTTTCGTTCTTTTCCAATTTTTGAAATTATATGCATGTTATCCGAAGCTCTTACGGTGAAGGAAAATATCGGAGGAAAGCTGTGGACGCCTGCGAAGAGATTCAGTGGTTGTGCGTGAAGTCGGTCAACCCGCACTGGCAATAATTTCGAAAATTGGAAAACACATTGGTACGTGGCGGGATTTGAACCTCAGCCCTCTTGATATGAGGGCAACAGCCCACACCATTGAGCCACCGACGCTCAAGCAACAACATACTTATTAATTATCCAACAGTTCGATGCATAAATATTAAATAAATGTACATTGTTATTTGGAAATCCACTCGTTCGTTAACGATTTTATTTTACGTATCCCAATGTATTTCTGTTTGCCATTAAGCACTGATGTTCTCGTATAACCGAAGTCACTCAATCATTTAAACACAAATTAATAATTAACTTTGCGAAATTGTAAAAAATAATTTCGAGAGTTTACAACAATGATATCCTTAGTTCATCTGCTCAATTTATGGGCTATTCTACGCTACACTTGCTAGTACGTGGTCGTCATTAAAGAACCCTTTGGTCCTAAGGTCCATCGGTTTTTCGGACTATTGCACAGGCACAGGTTACAGAACCACTTCAGCTTGGTGACACTAATGACTATGTTGTTGAACTTACTTCGTATACTACTACGATCTGGAGGGAGCAGGTTCAAATACCGCCATTAAAAATGTGTTTTCGAGTTTCCGAAAATTATACGTACGTTTATCGGACGCTCTTACGGTGACGTAAAACTTCGTGAGAAAACCTGCGCACGCCTACGAAGAGATTTAAAGGTTGTGCGTGAAGTCGGGCACTCTGAACGGGCCTTCTTGGACGACTAAGGCATAACACCCTATCTGGGTTGTTACGTACCTGGGTGGGAACGTACAAGCTGATGATGATAGTGTATTAGATAACTATGACAGTACAACGTTTGTATACATATATCATGATTGCTGAATCAAGCGCGTGGAAAAACCCCAAAGATAGCCATCTCCACAGCTCACTGCGGCTCATTAGGATTATGTAAAGGCCCAACGTAAAAGACGTCTCATACCATAGGTATTGTTACGAATTGACGTAATTAAAATGTCATTAAATATGGCGGCTAATATGGGACGTCAGTCCACAGACAGTCCATAGAGTATGACTTGCGAATTGTCAAATAGCAAAGAGTCTAGTATGTTCTAGATAATTCGCGAACTATGTAGAATGACGTCGACGCTTCGAGCTCAGCGGCCGGACAGGTATATAAGGCGGACCGACGGGTGCGCGGAGAGTCTTGTGTTCTACTCAAGAGCGAACGAAGAGCGAAATACCTGCGACTACAAGGAAGAAGCGAGTGATACAGCGATATCTAAGGGATCGTCGAGTGTGATATAACAGTGTGAAGAGTTAAAGAGTAATTATTACGTGTGTGTGCGGAAAGTGTTGTGTTATAGTGTGCAGTGTTAATTACGGATTTTAGTGCGTGCGTTAATTGATTAATTAGTACGAGTGTAAGTGTAATTAGTGTTGTGTGTGATTAATATTGGTTAATTAATAAAGTGAGTTACCGTGTTATTCTTCGTGTTTGGCAATAATTTATCCGGAACCCCCAGCTCGTAACAATATTTAAGTCTTCAAGTCGAGAGCAGATAGGTTTTCTTCTAGGTCAGCGTGCTTCATCCTAGATATCGTCCATGTCTAACAACAGGCAAAGCATAGTCAAACGCTGGTTTATTCAACTTTAAAAAGTACTATTCATCACTGTGAATACTCATTGATCAAAAACTTATTGTCTTTAGTTATTTAGGTATATAGTGACCTTATGAGTGCAGTATAACAATGTCTTTAGGATGATTTTTATGTTATTAGTGTACAGGACGGTCTGGACGCTCACCTGGTGGTAAGTGATACGCCAGACCATGACAGAAGCATTAAAGGAGACCAACAACTGATAGACAGTTATTACCCTCCATTAAGTCACTAAACATATGGATATATAACCTAATGTAATAAGTTGTCCGAAAGAAACGTTTATTATTATTATATAGCATTAAAATTACTTGGTAACATTCAAAGATTACACGTGCTAGTTTTCTCTTATTCTGCGATTCCGTACTTACGAAATCGGCATCACTTAGTTAATCGAACGGCTCGGTCAGCGATCTTCTAGTTACACGTGTAACTTGCTTACACATTAGTCTATCGATTTAAATACGACTTGGTTCTGTGATTTCTTGGTCCTTTGAAATTAGACAGATAGTTACTAACATTGTTACGTTTAAGTTTGGCTATACAACGCGGGAATGTTGCCAGCCTTATGGGTACCATGTCACAGACTAGGGACAGTGATCTTGGACACCTTTTTTACGTTTTCTAGGTTTCTTAGTTTTTATTATTTGAATTAATTTATGTTTAGATACAAAAAAGTATGTAAATAATATTGTCGAATAGTTATTAATTTTTAGTTAGCGAAAGAGTTAGCAAAAATGTGACTTTTATGTTAATACATATAATATATATAAAAAGAAAATCATTATCATCATCAGCGTATTATATTATATGACACCACCTAGGGCCACGTGTCGATCCTTAAAAGCCTTTGTTGTGAACGCGGGCTCAGTGTAGATTGGCCTAGGAACACCAACAAAGAGATTCAAGGGTTGTACGTGAATTCAACCCGCACTGGGCCCGCGTGGACGACTAAGGCCTAATCACTCCATAGGGTAGGCTCGTGCCTGAGCTGATGATCATAATACAAAAAATATAGCTTTGACATAATAAAACTTTAATTAAATATAAATGCAGAATCAACGCAGCTCTGTGACTACTCTCATACTGTTTGGTAAACGTAGCTAGACAAATTTACGTCCGTCCAGTATTTATTTGAGCGTGTCGCGCTTTCGGGGATCCATTCGTTTCATTACAGATAATGAGATTTATGAAACTCACTGCAATCATTTACAGTGCATGGAGTGGGACGGAATATTATTTTGCCACGGGGAACAATTAGATGTGGTATTGTAACTTTAACATAGTGGAATATTGAAATTGACATTTCTCAACAGGCCAAACCACTGAAGCGCTTTTTTTCAAAGCATCAAAACTCATATTTTCAGTTTAGTATTTAATTGTTTTTTATTATATTTTTGTATATTTTTTGACGTTCATAAGTGCTTTTTGTAAGCCTAATTTGAAATAAATGTTTTTGACTTTGACATTTTAATTATTATAATAAATTTTAAGCTTAATTAGCACCCAAAAACTCAACAGCAAAAGCCTTTTTAAAACAATGTTTTCTACTAGAAATCAATTATTTTAAGTTCAGAATACCTGTGAATATAATAAATAAGGGAACAAAAAAAAACAAATGTTATCGTATGTTAAAACTTTTTTTTTCATTTGTTAATTTTATTGAAGTTAGTTAATTTTTAATGAAAAAATAGCGGCTTTTCGCTTTTTACTGTCTTCTAAAAATATATGAATTCTAAAGTTTGAAGTCGGATCGGCAAAGTATATCGAGCCAATCAGAACTTTAAAAGAAAAAACTTCTCTCACACCTCTTGCAGGTAACGGTGAGATATCTAGGCCTCGATTCCACTATTAATATCATCTCATTTTACGTCCACGCGGGCCCTGTGCATATTGGCTGACTTCACGCATTACCTTTGAATCTCTTCGCAGGCGTGCGCAGGTTTCCCCACGATGATTTCCTTCACCGTAAGAGCGTATAATTACGTATAATTTCGACACCATAACAACACTTCTTAAATCCAACTGCAAATTATGGTAAATTGATTTTTAAAGTACGGTAATTTGTGTAAATTTTAAAGATTTAAAATGGTGATTATATAGTACAATGAATTGTCTTATTAATTAAAATCTGCCATAATACAGAAAAAATGCAAAAAATATTACTGAAACACAATGACGATCTTAATCCGTAAGAGAACTAAAGTTACGCATGTAACCCGCCGGATCAGCAAGTTGAAGTGACAGTGGGCTGTTCACGTATGTCGCAGAACCGATATCCGTTGGAGCAGACGAGTTCTGGAGTGGACACCGCGTCTTGGCAACGGTAGCGTGGGACTCCCTCGATGGACCGACGACTTGTCAAAGGTACACAAAGTCGGTGGAGGCTGGATAAGAAAAGCAGAGGACCGGGATATCTGGCGTAAAATGGGGGAGACCTATGTCGAGCAGTGGTTGAAGAGAGAGAAAGATATAATGCATTTTAAAATTATTGGAATCGGAGCCCTGATTAGGTGAGCATGCCTTCATCTTATTGTACACGAAACATCAATGGAAAGTCCCGTCAAAGTCGTAATATGTTCTTCACATACGATATGGTACTCTCATTAAGCCGTCTGGGCCGAAATCGAGATGGCGTGTTTTCTTTTGATAATTGCAAAACTTACAGCAAACAGCCAATTAGAGTTAGTGACTGGCACGCGCGTATCTGATTACCGAGACTCATTTGGAGTTGTGCAATTCTTAATTGGAAATAAGTACGAGTAAAGTTATTAGATCATATAAATACACCTATACTTAAAGTAAAATGTTTTTTTTTATTTTTTATTCACCGAGCTTGTTCAATGGATAAACATGTCGCTCTATAACAAGACCATTACATACTTGTATTTTAACATTACAAATAATCATATAGTAAATTATCTATTAACAAATCACACCTTAACAATTTTATATAAGTTACAAGCTTCTATTGATGTAGGATTAGCCAAAACTGTGTACGAACCGATATATTGTAGACTATTTTTGAAATAGAAGTACCTTAAATCTACTTAAAGTTAAATGTTGTAATTTTTGATCTGAAATAAATATTTGTCGACCCAGTATATCAATCATTATACTGGCTGAATTATTATTTGTACCTTCCTATAAAAAAATCTTATTTGTATTTATTTATTCTTTAAAGAAATAGGAAACCTACATCAATCCGATCAAATCATTGTGTGATCTGGAGCCCAAACTAGAGCGACCTTGAACATCAGCTATTTGTAGCTGTATTTTTATTCATTATAATTATATTTGACGACCCATGATATATTATATAGCCTATATTAGATGGCGCTATGTGAATGTCAGTGGATATTTATATTACATGTTAAAATTCGCATTTTATTATTACCCCAAAAAATTCTACACATTTTATCAAACAGTAAAAATTTTAAGCCGCATAAAATAAAACTACCGCAAACTATCCGGAAGCGCCGCAAAAGAAGCTCGTAAAATGACAAAATGTCTGCGCCGCGAGTTTTACGGGCCGCGGGGCTCGTAGTCGCTGGTTCGTAGTAGCTACCTCGTAGCCGCGACTACAACATGCTACGACATTGTAAAACTACGACGTAGTTGTGTTACACGGTTTGAAGTTACAATGGCGTAGTAGCTCTAGTTCATTGTGTTCAATTAAAAATATTGTATACTGAAAGAGATTTTTTGTAACATGAAATATTACTGATCCATAGTTATGTTGAATCAAAATGGCTACTTAAAGATCATCATCATCATCATTACAGCCCAATTATGTCCACTGCTGAACAAAGGCCTCCCCTAATGATTTCCACGCGGACCGATCCCTTGCAGTTGACATCCATCTGCTACCCGCCACCTTAACCAGATCATCCGTCCATCTGTGTCCAAGTGTGTCCATCACTTAAAGATGTTCATTGCGTATGTACATGTTTCATGAGTGACGATATCTACAACAATTCCCTGAATTCTATGATCGTTTGCCTGTTAAAAATAGAAAATGGTAATTTGGTAGCGTACATTTGCAAGATTCATTGCGACTAATTGTATTTCTCATTCGAATAGCTTAAGCCAATTTATAATGACGTATGTTCCAGAAACTGATATTTTCATCAATAGTTTTTGTAAAACTTGTGTCTGGTGATCTTAATACAAATCATATATTTTGATGGTTTGAAACCGTTGAGATGGTAACATTTACTAAATTTGCGTATTTTTTTTATTTGGTTTAAAATCAATTTAGAACAATATTTGCTTACAAATAACATGAAAAAAGTACTATTTCTACACACATCATTTAGCACAGATTGATAAATACATAGTGAATAGAGAGTGGCAACAATACTGAAAATACACTGATTCTACACAAATTGTACACAAAAGATGAAATGGTACAATACTGCGAAAACGTTACATAATAATAGGTGCTTTTTATTAGCAAAGTAGTTAAACACATAAAACATGAGTGCAGATACACAAACAGTAAGTACTAATGACTTTTACGTAATAATAAGAAGCTACTTAAGGTCACCGTGATATCATTAAGAACTACTAACAAGTGGAACATCGCATAAAGCCAGCAAATGAGATGTCAGCTCTCGCAAATGCAAATTTGTTTACTGCATTTCAAACGCAACGCCGTGTTCTATTTTCCGATTCCTTTGAAAACTCAATCACAGCTGTAATAACCGATCGAGGCGCCCCCAACGGCGCGCCATAAAAACACGACTCTCCAGAGCAAGATTAGATTTACTGGCTTGTTTTCAACTTTAAAACCGTAGACTCTGAGTTTTATGCAGAAAAATACGTAGATATATATATTTTTTTAATTTAAATTGAATCTAGGTGCACCGAATATTTTAAATGGACTTTTTTAATATTTGGCATAGGGCATGAACATGTTTCAATTGTTAGGAGCTTACCAATATCATGTTTTTTAAATTACTAGAATTACGTTCCTTTTCATAAAATGATAATAGGATAGGAGGTACCGAACTTACATAAAAATTTACTTTTATTTTTAAATTGTATAATGTATAATATTCAAAACAACAATAGATGACTATTTTTAATAAAGAAACTATTTTTAAATTAAATATCCACCCTGAACTGTCTGCTTTTTACTTTTACATTTTTAATCAGTGATTAGAATACACAGAAAAATACATACCTACAGATTTTTTTTTTATAATATAGGGAGGCAAACGAGCATGCGGTTCACCTGATGGAAAGTGTCACCGCCGCCCATGGACATTTGCAACAGCACAGGTCGCAGGGATGCGCTGCCAAGGCCCAAATGTACAAAAACTTGCAATATTTATCGCAAGCCCGAAATAAAACCTCAAAAAGATCCAACGAATTGTCGAACACGTTTTTCTGACTAACAGCACGGAAATGAAGCAAATTTGCCGATTTTGAAGCGTGAATTCTCTATATTCCAGGCAGATCTCTAATGAAGAGCACTTTTAGTCTGCATCGTTGCCGAAATCCCATTGAACGTTGCAACACTTTCAATCGGGCTGCAAAGGTAAAACTGAGCGAAACGAGCTGGCAAAAAAACAAAATGGCCGACGGAGAGATTGGGATGGTGTGACGTCACGTGACCGTGAATTGGTTTTCACATTGACAGGGAGAGCTGGATTTATCACTTGGGAAAAGTTAGTTTTACCAATGGACATTAAATTTCGTCAATTATGGTGGTATTGGCATGTGAGCCATCCAAAAATCCATCCATTTTCCAAAAACAAAAAGATTTTTTCGAAAAATTAAGCCTATCTTTTGCCTTATTTATCAGCTTGCTGTCAAAAAAAAAGTATCGTATAAATCAGTCCAGCTGTTTCAAAGATTATCCGGAACAAACATACAATCAAAAGTAAAAATTTGGCATATGTGCCGTATAAATACTCATATGCATAAAGAAAAATAAATTATTTCAATATTACAAACAGAAACTCCGACTTTATTTGTATATAATAGATAACGACAAATAAAGAAACACGTAATTTGTTTCAAACCAAAAGAGCATAAGTTACCCAATATTCGAGGGACCTATATCCCTGCACGCGCACTATATTCTCGATCCCAGTTATAATTCTAGGTCAAACGTACTGCATTTTTAGCCCACCATTTATTAGGATGCAAGAGTTCTCTATTTTTATGACTGCGCGCAAAATGTAGTTCACTCGGATATTTCTCGTGAGGATTTTTATGGTGTTTTTATATCTGACTGGGTTTGATTAGCGGGTTTAATGTTTAGAAAAGAGTCTCGAAATTACCTCCGGTTGAGTAATTTGAGTGCGTCTGGAAGCTTGTTTTTTTTTTCTATACACATACATTTGACCGCCATCTCACCTGATGGTAAGTGATGATGCGGCCGAGAATGGATCATGCCCGGCTAGAAACAGCCTATTCACTCTTGTCTAAATTTAGCTCGAATATTATGACTCTTTAAGTTATTTCTATCAAATCATTATCATAGCTGATTATTACGTCCTCACCGAGAGACACATAGGCCGTAGTCGTCCACGCATGCCCAGTGCGGATTGGTCGATTTCACGCACAACTTTTGAATTTTAATGAGCTGATGATGGTGATGATGATTATATCTCTAAGAAAGATCTTGTAGGTATAATATGATTTTCTAAGTGTAAACCTCAACCTTGCTTTTTTTCACCATAGATTATTTTTTGTGTCGATAAATCAGCAATTCTCTATTGAGGCTTTAATCCGTATGTTACAAAAAGTAAAAGCTTACTTGTGTCTTACGAATAACTTCGGAAATGAAAAGTGTTTATTTAGTTTAGGTCCTTATAGAACACTTATGAATGTCAAATGAAGCTACCACTGGTTCGGGAGGTAGTTTTCCACTGAGAAAAAACCAGAAGAAACTCAGTAGTTACTCTTTTCAAAACATATGTGTTTACTACAGAATCGTTTGTAATCCAAATAATGATATAAAGCAAATTATATTCACAATTTTTATCATATAAAGTATTGGTAAAAATATAATAATTTACAAAAGTACTATTAAGTAGTTAAGTATTATATAAATCTAAATAGATGATAACAAAAAAAAAAACAAAAGTAGTGCATGCGTGGAGATTAACATATCCATGAGTTTTTATCATTTATATTATCTTCATTCTGATTCATAGGATTCTTAACAGAAACTAATAATAGCAAATACTCGATCAAATAAATAAAACTTCGTCCGTAAGTGCACTGTCGATATGTAAGGGGAAAATGAGAATAATTTTCAAATAAACCGGGAAAACGGGAAGCAATTCTTTTTGCTTGCATATCGCAATCTAGCAGACGTCGAGACCTGATTCTCACCGGGCTTCGTTTTTGCGACCCGTTGGCTAATATTTACAGCTGTTCTGATATGCTCTTGCCATATTCACTGACTGACCGAATGAATGATATGTAAAAAACATTCGTTCAATTTGATACCACTTGTGCATGTTATGTTCACACCCTGATGAATGAACGATAAATCAATTTTTTTTAAAGAAGTTGCGCTTGTCTTTTATTTACTGGCCAAATTAACAATACAAAATTACTAAAAACTTAAACTTGAAATAAACACTTTAATTATATACAATAATAAATTGTTTTTGCAGCCCGTTGACTGTTATATTCAGATATTCACTTGGACAATTTGTGATGTTCACTCACTGAACGTCGCATTACTAAAACTTTAACTAGATACTATAAGAAGTTTTATTTGAGACACATTGACTAAATATTTACAGCTGTCTTATTGGTTGGCGACATTAACCCTAGTCATGATATGTAGGATAGACTGTGGCCTATGTGTCTTCATATTATATTCATTATTATTTCGATATAATCCTATAAACAACAAATCCTATTTATCATCGAAAACCAACCTCCACCTGAGCGAAAAATCACCCTCTTGACAGAATTAAATTTCCCTTTTACCGATACATAAAAGTTACAACGTAGATAAAATAAACCTCCTATTTGCTATGAAAACGGTTTATAGCATTATTCAGGTCGCGTCACCCGCGAGTGATATCGTTCTAAGTACGTGTTATCAGGGCGTAAGCACGCGCCGCCACTAGTGCCGCAGTGATCGATGGGGTGTTGCCGATATTGATACCAGCTCCGGGTATCACGTGACTGTATCGAGTGACTGATCGCTAACGCCGCGAGTGGATTTAGCTATATTCAACTAGAGTAATGTGTTTTTTACTTAGTGTTGTGGTTAGACTGCAAATCTAACTAATGTAGATATTTCGCTTTCCTCATCCAGCTGCTACCAGCGACTTTTTGATAGCTTCACGATTTAAAATAGCGTAGTAGACTAAGTAGTAGGCTCGATACTGAGAGTGAGTGACAACCCTCGCATTGCACAAAAAATTGTTGTAGTTTCTACATGCTCTGTGCAAAAATACATTTTGTGCATATCGCGTTCTAACAAAGGGAACATAGACCAGATCACGAGAACGAGAGCTTACCCGAATAATAATAAATATTTTTGTAACATTATTAAAGGCCCCATTCCTTCTTCTTCATGAGTAAGTTTATTAATTTTATTTTTTACTTGTAAATTTCCGTCACCCAACTACATTCATTGAGGAGCCAATGGTTAACGATTGCTATGAATCAGCCCGCGTGAATGTCATTTTAGAAGGCCTTCGTTCAGCACTGTCTATACTGCCATATTTATAAATTAAAATGTAATAAATTAATCAGTAAATGGAAAAATAGTAACTCACAATCTAAGCACGTTCAACTCAACTGAATATTTTATCGGTCTGTTCATTCCGTTGTTGGTCTAATGAACGAATGTTTCAATTGTGCAAATAGATCCGACCGATAACTCGATGTAGACGTTCACTTTATAGAAACCTTTCAAAGTTTTTGCTTGCATTGAATTCGTTGGTTTTTATCTCCTAACAAGACTAGCGACTATAAACTTTGACTGTAAGCTAATTTAAACTTAAAGTCCGAGTGACAAAGTCTAATGTTTTTAGAAACGGCTTTTGTAGCTCAAAGTGTGTGTAATGAAAAGATAACTGCATTTAAATGTAGGTTTTTTTAGTGAAGGTGAATGAACTTAATTTAATGTTTATGCTCTCCATGTTTAAGGTCATTGTGAGTTTTCCTCCCTTTATAATAGTAAAGTTGCCGTCTCGGGAGTAAACTAATCTAAGTTAGGTTTACCGATCTGTATGCAGGTCTTTCACAGTCCATTTTGGTTAATATTTTCTGTCATAAAAGATTAATTTATAGTATCAATTAATATTGGAAAGGCTTCTAGAGCGATATGACCTGGCGTTCTTTAAAAAGAGAGCGTATTTTTACTAAAACTGCTGGCAACGCATCTTGGTGTTATTGTGTTGTAACTTTTTACCAACACATGGAACTTATATCTTTTATTTTAATGTCTTAAGCGATGGTAATACTTTCCATCAGATGAGCGGCTCGTTTGCCACCCTTTTTATTTAAAAAGGTTAAAAGACTTAACCTCTGTATAAATATATTCTTACAACCAAACTTGAACTATGGAATTCAAATATTGATTAACATTCATACGCTTTTAATTAATTGAATTTATACAAACTAAACGTACAAAACACCCATACCAATACAACATAGTCGTTCATCTAACCAAATATTTGTACTGAACAAGGATTTAACCCAGAATCTTAAAATATAACATTGCAACAAGCTGACCAGATGGTAGTCAGTTGGAGCAAGCAAGAACAGCTGCAGTTAACAGCTAAGTTAAAGTCCAGTGGCTAAAGCTCCTCGCTAACTTCGTTAGATAACTGACCAACTGATAAAATGCATGTCATATATTCTGAAATATATACTTCGCAACTGCGCTATTAATTCAAATTAGCTTCAGGCATTTACTTCTATAGAGTATATTATACGTGTGTGTGTTGACGACCCATTTGGTGTTGCAGTTGAGAGGTCGGCTGCAACACCAAGGGTTCCGGGTTCGGTCCCCGGGCAGTACAAATATATGTGTGCATGAAAATTTCTGTTTGTAATGGTCTGGGTGTTCTCTATGTATAATAATAATAATATAAGTATGTTTATCCGTTGTTTAGTACCCATAATACAGGCTTCGCGATTAACTTAGGGCTAAATGGCGCTGTGTGAATGTCAGTGGATATTTCTTTATTAATTTTTATAAAAATGTATTTATCACCGAAAAATATTAAGAACCGCAAATTGATCAAATTTCTATGAAATTCATATTTTGAATTCTACACCAGAGATAAAGTGTATTATTTTACGCTTACAAGCTTTTATTTTTATAACTAAATGACGCATATTACGTGATTTATTCAATTACACCAAACAAAAAAATACCAAATAAATAAAAAAGATAACTAAAATATATTACACCCTGACTTCATTATCCACTCAATAAACGTCCCCACCGAGGGGCATGAGCCTACACGTTCGCGGGTGATTAGGCCTTAGTCGTCCACGCGGGCCCAGTGCGGGTTGGACTACTTCACGCACAACCTTTGAATCTCTTCGCAGGCGTGCGCAAGTTTCCTCACGATGATTTCCTTTACCGTAAGCGTGGGATAACGTACATATATTTTAAAAATCAAAAACTCATTGGTACGTGGCGGGATTTGAAATAAATAATTGGAAAATAAATAATTCAAAGTTAAGAAAATAATTAAAAAGTCCTTCAGGCAAGGTTCCGAAAACTGGCAGCAATGGAGTAAGTATGTCTGAGGCACACAGCTTTGTACATTTCGCGTATTAAAATAATGTGAATACATTTCGGGCGCAGTACGAGAAAAGCTTTTTTAAGATTTTTCATAGAATAGTTGTTAGCGCTAAAAGCGGAACTTTTGCTTGAATAACAATTATTCATAGGTAGTAATGGAAGCATTAAACTTAAAAGGATATGTGAGTAAAAAATGTGTTGCAAAATGTGGATAGTGTATTAAAAATGGGTTTCAGCAGTTTTAATTAAGAAAATGATGTTTGAACTAGTACGGGATTTTAACTTGTTTTCTGCTAGCTTTTGCCCGCGGCTTTTTCTGACATAGAACACAGAACAGAACTCAATACAGAATACAATTTTGATATAGAATTGAGGACGATAAACTGACGACTCATTTGGTGTATTGGTTGTATACTAAGCGTTCCGGGTTCGATCCCCGGGCAGTACAATCATTTGTGTGCATGAACATGTCTGTTTGTATTGGTCTGTGTGTTGCTATGTATAATATGTATGTATTTAGAAAACAATAAAAAAGTATATAAGTATGTGTATCCGTTGTTGAGTATCCATATTACAGGCTTCGTTTGGGGCTTGATAGCGTTGTGCGAATGTCAGTGAATATTTATTATAATTATGACTTTTGCCAAACTTTAACCGTTTACACAGCAGACGTAGAAGAAGCTCTCAGTAGGAAAAGAAATCTCCTGATTTTTGATACATTCTTCCTTTCTGCTCCGTACCTACTGTTATTAGCGTGATGATATATATAGTTTATAGCCTTCCTCGATAAATGGACAATATTGTGCTGAAATAATTTTAGAAATCGCGTTCAAACAAACAAAATATAAACTCTTTACCTTTACGATAATAGTAAAGCTGATCATGCATCTCCAAAAATCATTGTAACCGATTTTCCTCGATAATGATTGTAAATTCAATCCCCGGAACTTGCTCTACCCATTTTAAGTGGTTTGTAAAGCAAATTCCCTGTTTTAACTGAAAATACCTCGAGGGAGGATTTCACTAATCTGGCACGAAGGCGTTATTTATTTTTAATTAGCAAATTCTTGGGGAGGGGGAGGCAAAAATAGGTTAAGCGGTAAATTAGTGAGGCATTTGGATTTAGGTACTTTGTGTCAGTTTTATTAATTAAGAATATGACAGACGCAGGGTTTTCTGGGAAGATTAATTAAAGTGAACTAGTTATAGCCTGTGGCTCCGTTTGTGCTGTGTCTGAAAAGAAACCATCCCTTTTTTTCATCACTAGGTACATTAATACAAAAATGTAGGTTAAGCGGTAAATTAGTGAGGCATTTGGATTTAGGTACTTTGTGTCAGTTTTATTAATTAAGAATATGACAGACGAAGGGTTTTCTGGGAAGATTAATTAAAGTGAACTAGTTATAGCCTGTGGCTCCGTTTGTGCTGTGTCTGAAAAGAAACCATCCCTTTTTTTCATCACTAGGTACATTAATACAAAAATGTAAACGGCCGGACGGACGGCCTTCGGCCTCATGGACCGATGACTTGCGTAAGGTCGCTGATAAAGGTTGGATGAGGAGAGCCAAAGACTGGGGTCTCTGACCTAATGGGGGAGACCTATGTCCAGGTGGACTGCGATAGTTTTAAGAGAAGGAGGGCCTCAAAATATATAAATTTTTGCTTTCCGTTTTATACTCAGCATACTAAATTTGGCGCTGCTCATGGGGGGTTAATGCCCGTAGTTTGAAAGGCGGAGGACGGGGATGTCTGGCTCAAAATGGGGGAGACCTATGTCCAGCAGTGGACTGCAATAGGTTGAAGAGATACTAAATTTAAACATGTTTATTGTTAGTTTATTATTTACACCCAAATGCTTTATTTAATATTAAAGCTCTGAAAATCACGGCCTTTGATTATAATATAACTTTCAATTGTCATACTATCTTCATTACAGATGTTATGCTTACCAATTTTCTACCAAAAAATAATCTAGATGGTTGGCAATTTTCTAGATTGCGTTGTGTGAATGTTAAAGGACATTTATTTTTTACCTCTCCATGAATAATATAAATCAATATCCACTGACATTCACACGGAGCCATCTAGCCCCAAGTTAAGCGTGAAGCCTGTATTGTGGGTACTAAACAACGGATAAACATTCTTATTTTTGTAAATATATACATATTTTACAAAGAAAACACCCGCACCATTACAAACAGACATGTTCATGCACAAATGTTTGTACTGTCTGAGGATTGAACCCGGAACCCTTGGTGTAGCAGCCGACGTCTCGACCATTGCATCACATAGTTCGTCAAAATATGGATATGATTTTAAAAATTGTAGCAACATACAAAAGTTTTTTTTTCTCTATATTAAAATGAGGTTTCCTGCGCTCTCTTCCTAGCCAGTACAACTGTTGTTTTCGTTCGGTAATGATAATATTACAGTCCCAGGACAAAGCCAACATGTAATACGTTAATGCGAGCGTAAAGACAACTGGAGATGAAACAGTACACTCTGCTTATCATGCAAACAATATTAACGGTAAGCGCCTGGGGTTAAATATAACCTAACTCAGGTCTTACTTGTTTCAGATAATAATCGGAGCTTGTTAAGAGTGGCTTTGACTTGATTAATTAAATGTTATCTTTTCTTATCACAAAACAAAATAATATGATGCTGTACAAAACACAATGTTTTGAAAAGAATAACTATTTAGTTACTTGCTGGATTCTTCTCAGTAGATAATGGCAGTCTGAACCAGTGATAGCTTCATTTGGCATTCATAAGTGTTCTCTATAGATCTAACTTGAATAAATACATTTTTTTATCATATAAGTATGTTTTTTTTAATCTTAGGCAATCGAGAAGAATTTGACAAAATTTTTCGAGTTTATTTATTATGAGAAAACACTCAGGGTGTTTAAATATTGATTTAATAATTGTATTCTCCCGTCTTTCTCGTTAACTTATCTCATTTAATTGCTGCATATAAGTCTATTCAATTTTACACCTGTAATCTTGGTCCTACGCTTTCGTCATGTACTTTCCTCAAGATCCCTGCTATGCTTGCCAAGATGTGATCGCTTCAGAAATCATTTGCGAGGTCATCGAACCTAAGATATTTAGGTGAGTTCCACTGTCAGTTCAATAATCTTATAGTTTTATAATATTAAATTCCTGACTTACATCATTTCTTTGAAGAGATGGCATAATGTACAGAATACTAGGTGTATGGAAGCGCAAAGTTTAAATATTCACGGTTAATAGAATCACGGGTTTTATGACATATTTATTTGAGACAATTGTTAAATAAATATAAGCTACACTCGCTGTTTTCATTTGAATGACAAATATTATAACGTGTAGATATTTTATATTAAAGCTTTTTTATAATTTTAGCTCATTAGTGAAAAATTTAGTATTCGTAGTAGTATTATTTTAATCTTTGATGATACTTTTATTTAAAATTTCGGAGCAAGAAGGTTTAAAACAACCACGAAATGAACGTATACTGTATCTTAATTGTAAAAAAATCTAAACAAGTCAATTGACTTCTTAATTGTATTTTACAAAAAATAAAATTCAACGCCTTTTAACAAAATGTTAAAGGTATTACTTCTAAGTCTGAGAAAATAATTCGATACTTGTATCTTTAAAAATGGGTAGGAACCAATAAACAAAATCGTTATATAACTAAGAAATAATTAGGTAAACGAGGTTTTTAAATAAGTTGAAGATACAAGATCAATTTAATTATTACATGAAAGAGCTTGATGAGCTCGAACAAATACTTATATTCTGTACATACCTGGTCACTGCAAATTTAAAAATTAATATAACACAAGGTTTTTAGTAACATCTAAAAGATGGATGTTGAATATAATGATTTGTAAATATCCTATAGTAGCGGAATCCATCGTCCCTTCTCGTCCTGTTTCTGATTTAAAATACACATACATAAACGCTCAATAAAATGACACATAAGTTTAAAATAATAATAAGAATAATGAAAGTCTCCTTCGGACAAATTACAAGAAAATTAAAAATACCAAAAATCACGTTTGAAGATTATAAAGGTCCATTAACCCCAAAACCCCCAAACTGCCATTTTCGCATCCAAAGATAAACTCCTAATTAACCACAAGCCATTGATGACTCGATGCAAACTTATCTCTAATAGAAAGGTGTTGCATTCACTTACATCAATTCAATTTCAAGCAAAATGAGCATTCATCTATCATCTCAAAGACCCCCAATTTCCCCCTTTAATTAAATTTAATCTCCGTATATTAGCACCGTAATGTAGTAAGGATGTTTATGTCAGCTCGACTGTAATACGCTGTGCTGGAAAGCGGTTCATTTTCTTAAGAAATTCTGACTTTACAGGTCCATTTAAAAATATATTTCGGCGCGTTGGGAGCAATACCGTTTTTAATTAATTCAATTTGAAAGTTTTAGTAGGCGTTTTCATAGTTTAGAATTAATCTTAGACGTTTACCAAGCAGGAATTTGTTTATTTTATGATAGGTTGAGAACTAGCAGCGTGCGTGGGTATACCTTAAGCACCTAAGCGTAAATATTGCCCAACAACATTTTCAAGATCCGACATCAAAGAAGATTACACTTGGTACTGCAAATTAGAAAATCTTCATTTTTGAATATAGCCAGCCAGGATTTATGTAAGATAGTTTTTCTAAAAACTTGTGAGTCTGGAAATTTGAACTTTTGCCAAGGTTGCAGTGTTGTTGATAGTGAAAGATAATTATGAACAAATTGTGTGTATATTGTGCCATGGAAAACGTTTTATTTTAACATTTTTATTATCTCAATATGTCTATTGAGTACATGTTTACTAGGTGGTAGACTCAGTACTGAGTCGTCTAGGTAGGTATCACTACAGTGCCAGATATCGTCCTATGAAATAGGAGTGTGCACATTTGTGTTCCGGAATGAGGGCACTGTAGCTAGTGAAATTACCGGGTATAAGGGACCTAACATCTGTCTTTTCCGATGACTGGCGCAGAGCAGTGTTGACGGAAAAAAATGACTAACCACCGTTATTAATTTCCTTCAACACTGCTTCTGTCATGGTCAGGCATATCACTTACCACCAGGTGAGTACACTGATCGTCCCATTCACTTCTGTCATAAAAAATAATAAGAATAATTAGTACATACAAACAAATACATATCACCATTCAGCCAAAAGGAGTTTGTCCTATGAGTATAAATCAAAAGACAAATACACTGATATAACTTCTTTGTAAATTAACACTATTAAAATACCAGCCCACAAAAACATAGTTCATGAACACCCATGTTTGCACTGCGTGGAGATCTAAAGGGTTTCTCTTTGACACATCGACTATTATACCAAGGGTTCCGCGTTCGATCCCCGGGCAGTACAAACATTTGTGTGCATGAATATGTCTGTTTGTAATGTTCTGGGTGTTTTCTATGTATGTACTCACACAAAAAAATTACATAAGTATGTTTATCAGTTGTTTAGTACCCTAACTACAAGCCCTTCGATTAATATGGGGCTAGATGGCGCTGTGTGAATGTCAGTGGATATTTATTTATCTTTCGATGTGGAAGCCGTCTTCTCAGCCATTACACCACACGGGTCGTCAAATTCGGCAGTTTGTTCGGTAATACACTTGTGTTAATTAATAACCACAATGAATTAAATCGATAACGTGTGGTAGACATGCATAGCATCACGTGCGATAGTAATGGCCTTATATCTGTTAATTGAATAGCAACGGACGGGGCGGGGAGGGCGTGCGGTTTGTCACAATTCCAACTGTAATTTATTCGGACTTTTGAAATGGAATCAACTAGAAAATTTAGTGAACATTTTATTTATAGCTTGTTTGGAAAATATAATATTACACACTCGTCCTCCTTACGTCGGTGGCTCGATGGTGTGGACTGTTGCCTTCCGACCGGGAGGGCACATGTTCAAATCCCGTCAAGTACCAATGTGTTTTCGAATTTTCAAAATTATATCCGACGCTTTAAACCTGCGCACGCCTGCCAAGAGCTTCAAAATTGTGTGTGAAATCGGCCAATACGCACTGGGACTGAGGCAACTTAGGCCTTAACGGTCAGGCCCGTGCCCCTCTGTTGGGTTGCTTATTGAGCTGTGGATGATAATGATGATAAGCCACCCCGTTCTGCAAAACATATCCCGGTCCTCCAGTTTTCTCATGGGTCCCACGAGTCAAGAACTAGGTCCACATAATTCAAATTACATGAATTCTCTGGAACTGACTTCTTGACAGAAGCAATTTGTGCTACGGATTGAAATTATATCAGCTGAGCGACACGGCGTTGAATATTAAGATGGTACGGACAGCTATCGACGCGGTGGGATCGCTCCAGCAAGTTTAAACGATTACCGTAGCGTTTACACGGTACGATAAATCCTTGAAAATCTTTTCATTCAGTAAGAAACTCTTGCAATCTCTTTCAAGACGGCAAATCTTCACCAACTTGGGCACTTAATCGGCTTTAGATGGTTTTCATGAAAATGTTCTCATTGACTTGACGTTTTAATTATTGACAAGTTTCGGACTATAACCTGGCATGCTGGTCTCGTGGTAACAAAAGTTGTATGAAAACTCTTACACCCTTTCTCATAATGATGTGTTTTTTTTTTATTACTATTGATGCAGATGAAGTAGTAATTTTTTCCTATAAAGGTACTGCTCACTCCAACACGTACGCAAGCAAATTATGGTAAGATCTGTTACTGTTGGTGACCGTCACTGATGGAATTATTTGATAAAATCGTCCGATGTAAATGCTGGCAAGATTTCATTACAAGGGACCTATTAGCGGGTCTGGCGGCCGTCGTCTGCCAGATTACGCGCGCCGATTGTCTCCAAATATAGTGCGTTATTAAGAAACAAATAAGATCTCCTTTTGTCAGAGTTTCCCTTTCTAATCTTAAGTGGGAAGTTTCACGGAGGATTTTGTATTCTTTCAGAGGGTTGATTGTTCTTGTTATTTCTTGCATTCATTATTTCAGATTGGTTGCAAATGGAATTTCCAAAGGTTTTACACTCGAAAATAGTAGGAGACTGGTAATAGTAGTTCTGCGGAAATTAAGATTCTAACATTATGTGTACTTGGTATGCACCCAAGGTGACCATGCTCAGCGTAAACCATGTGGACAGCTTCTAATTACCCACTTTTTCCTGTATAATTGATTTTTTCCTATTTAAGTGATTGTTATAGTTTTAAATAGAAAACAAAGATTATTTTAACCTAAAACAAGAGTTTAGAACTCAAAGTAACACTCTCAAAAGTCAGGGTGGAAACTAAGTGAGGACTGGGATCAATAATTTAACCCGAATGCCGAAAATCCAGACACAATACAAAATCTATTGCGTATGGCGCTTTAAGACGTCATTGGCGGTCAAAGGGTTGATGCCTGAAACATCACACAAGATACGAGCACGTAATAAGTCTTACACAGAATAATATCCACTGACATTCACACAGCGCCATCTATCCTCAAAATAAGCATCAGCCTGTAACACGGATACTAAACAATGGATAAACATAATTTACATATTACTATTTTTATTCATACATATTATACATAGAAAATACCCAGACTTTCCGTACTACTTAGGGATTGAACCCGGAACCCTAGGTGTAGTAGCCGATGTCCATACCATAATACCAGATGGGCAGGAAGAATTTTGTGTGTTAACGCATTCCATCCTAAGAAAATAGCCAGTACTTGGCTCAACAGCTCAACTTGGCTTACGTACTTAAGGACATAAAGAGATGATACTTAGTTTATACACATTATTACTTACTTTATTATCATACTTAGATTCATCATCATCAGCCTATCATGGTCCACTGCATGTCACAGGCCTTGCTGCACAGCATAGTTATGGGTAGATTGGGCCATAACCCACCAAGCGGGCCCAATTGGTGGCTGTTAACGACTACTATCCTAAAATTGTAGCAGACACCGGCGGCTTTACGTGCCCTCCGAAGCACGAAATTATCTTTCTTTTCGGGCAAAAGAGTGATACAGCCTGCAATGTCCTCACCAAACTAGAAAAAATCGCATTAAGTTTCCCCGCGGGATTTGAACTTAAACCATCGGGGAATTGATTATCAGATGCTAATTTCTGACGCATTTTTTGTAAATTGGGACCTCGATAGTTAATAGCGAATCATAATTTACAATAACGCGATAAAACACAAAGCAATTGTGTCAGTAATTAAATACACTCGCCAGTTTAATTACTGTGACGCACCATTAGCAAAATGGACGATTCGTTTTGCAGCAACATTCACGGCAATAATTGAACATTTTTTTAATAAAAATATTGAATTTTTGCAGCTGCCCTTGAGACAATAGGCATGATGACTTGGTCCTGGAATCGTAAGAACTATTTCATATTATTACAAATTTGTGTTAAAAATAACGATGTGCTAAAGCTAACTCTCAGCTCGAAAAATCTCATATTTTATGGATTTTATAAGTCTTCAAAGTTAAGTGGGCAAGTCCTTTTAAAGAACACTAATTGACCAAAAAAATTAAAACCAAAGGATAACATATACAATTTAAAGCAACTTTAGCTTTGTAAACCATAAATAAACGCAACATTTATTATAGTTGTAGTACAAAATTCATAAACTATCCATACTAACTACAAAAGTGTGACGTCATAACTAAGTAGCCATTTGTATGAAGCGTTTTTAGGAAAGTCAATTAATGTGTTCTTAGAATTGGGAAACATCTGTGAGTTTTAATGTTAACGGAGTCATTATTTTACCAATGTTTCTATTATTTAGCGGTCTATCGATACCATAGCAAAAAAATTACATCATCCCTATTGTGTCAGTAATTAAATACACTTGCCAGTTTAATGACTGTGACGCAACACTAGCAAAATGGACGATTCGTTTTGTAGCTACATTCACGGCAATAATTGAACATTTGCGGCTGCCCTCTCGTGACAATTGCAACAAACGTTAACAATGTTAACATGCAAATACTGTAACTCATTCTCCTTTGGGAGTGCATTACAATTATGTTCCTTATATCCTGAATGATGTGGAGTATTTGTTGGCATAATCCAACAAAGCTAATATGCAACAAATTAGGCATAAGTGTAATTTTAATTGACTGACGTTATTTCATTGTTTCGTTATGTTCACACATCGATGTTGGACGACCCAATTGGTGTTATGGTTGAGACATCGGCTATCACATCAAGGGTTCCGGGTTCGATCCCCGGGAAGTGCAAACGGGGTTATTCGCGCATTGATAGTCGGAATGACGCAGAACGTCCCATCTTTATATATATAAAAAATTCGTGTCACGTGTTTGTCCGCGAAGGACTCCTAAACTACTAAACCGATTTTAAATTTGATTTGCATTCCGTGTGCATTTTGATCCAATTTGAAAGATAGCTTACATCTCAATTTATAGTCACAATATTATTTTATTGCAAATTATTTGTCTATTAAAGAAAATTATTTGTCAATAGATGGCGCTATGTTAAAAATGCAAACGTCATATATGATAATAATAGCATAACCACCGCGTGTTTCTGAGGCTAAGGTATAACCACAGACATCGGAATAACAATTAGACCGGACGAGTCGCTAAGTTTATAAGAAGACCCAATGTCGCAATTTCAACTTACACACACACATTAAAAATACTTACACTTAATAATATTACTCGTCATTGGTCAATGTTTACCCAATCACGGACACCTTGAACGCGGTGATCCATGCGGGGAAGCGTTATATCGATAGATGTCAATACTTTTTCTATTACCTGCACGAAGTATCAAAATAAAAATCCTACTGTTAATTTTGGGTTACGTGAAATAAATGTTAATTTTAAATGAAATATATTATTGGTATATTAATAATGTTGAGGAACTTTAATAATATTATTTAAACAATATTATTAAGCCGCCTAGCTTTATCATTTTATTAGAACTATAATTATCGATCGACGTATGTATATCATATCATCGCTAAAAATCAATACAGCGAAAGTAAATTTTAATTACATTTCAAGAGATAATGTTTAGAATGAAAACATATATTTTTTTAAATAGCAACACCCAATGCAGATACGAGTATGTACGAGTAGATATGGTAAATTAACATAAATATTTGTCTTGTAAAGGGTTACTTTTCCATGTTATAATAAACGTAAAACTTACAACGCTGATCTTCTGGGAGCCTTTAATATTAGATACTATTACTATAGAATAGCTTCAGAAAAGAGCAGACATAATATATGATAAATGTTAAAAAGTTATAAATAAATCACTATTTGTTCATTATTTTATAAAATCCTTACAACCACATTCACAAATTAAAAATGGCCGTGGCGTGTTCACAGTCACCATTGATAAAAAGCCATAGCCGTCGTGATTCTTATCAACTTTGTTCGCTTATTATGTACTTATGTTTTTAAACAAAACTTAAATATCGAATAAAAGATATAAAATAACTTTATATAAATAAAATAGCCTCAAAATTTTCTTAAATACTGTTAGTAGAATCGAGGATATAAAAAATACAAACGTAAAATAATAAACAAAAACCTTCCGCTTCCATACAAGACTGCATACGAATATATCGATAGGTGGGTCGATAAAATGGTTCTCACTAGGCGTTTGTACAACGGACGCGGTCAGGGCCGTACTACCGAATAATGGTTCTAGTGGAACACGAGTAATGTTCGCTAACCATTGCGCGCATATTATGAATTGCGAACCGACGAACAGTTAGCACAGCCGCATTGTAATATAACTACCGAATCGTTACAAAGAATTTACAGTGATATGTTTTCATGAATAAAAACGGACGATTCGTTTAAATATCCTTTAATTATATAAATAAATCAAAGTTTTCGGTTCTTACCTGTGAAAAGTTATTCCATTATTTGCTAAATTACTAAATCACTGCGATGATGGCATGTTACTATTGCACAGGACGGCATTTTGGAAAATAAACGGTATTTTCTTCTAAAATGCGTGCGTCTGGACGCGACTTACACAGAGCGTAAACTGGCGCCAGTGTATGCTCGTTGAGCTTACATTTGTCGCGCTTAAAAACGCGGCTTGCCCCATCTCCTGTATTGGGAAATCTGTGGGTATAACCTAAATTTATTCTGTAACTAGCTTTACCCGCGGCTTCGCTCGCGTTCAATTCGGGATAACATGGGTCACCTTTCCTGGTAACGAAAACAGAATAATTTTAACACTGCAACACTGCTTCTTCTTCTTCTTTTTCGCTTCGCATACCAATTTTTTGCTTTTCAGTTTAAAAAGTGGGAAAATAAATAACCCCTTTTTAAGGAAAACACACACTTTTTCACAGGAAAGTGGAGCCATGTTATCCCGAATTTAACGCGAGCGAAGCCGCAGGCAAAAGCTAGTTTATTATAAATCTTTATTTTATTCTTACCACAAATCATATGGTCAAATGATGTATATGGCAATATGTATTTATTATCTTGTGACAAAATATACTTTCTGTAAACTTTCCGTGGTGATACTCGTATGCTCTCAGCGCAATCAGTGGATAGCGGGGACGTTCTTCTTTTTTATCGACAATCTGACCGGCAAATTTTATATTTGATAAAAAAATAAACTTGTGATTTATTTAGTGAAATGTAATTTAAATTATTGCCTCATTATTGTAGATTACAGAAACATATAATGCAGCGAAGTATTACATGTAATTTTCGTTTTATTTCAAACTTTGTAAGAATGATATGAAAAAAATTACACCTCAGTCACAAAAGTATTTTTTTTTTGTCTGATTTTAAATCAGAACTTCAGTTTCTTATTACTTTCTTATAAAGAATATAAACATTTACTATTATCTAGCTCCATTGGACGGAATTTTTTAAATAATATTTTTTTTAAATTATCTAATACCACTCTGTCACATTTTTGCTTCATAAGATATAAAACTTTTTATATTATGAAAGTCGCCCAATAAAGTCGCTTAAAAATCTAGTGAACAACTTTATTATTAAGCATATAATACTAGAAAACGTTATTTTGAAAATACTAACAAGAAAGTGGTTTAACTTACTTTGAACTAAAATATTAAGGGGGACAAAATTGTGACAGAGTAGTTAACGAAGTGATGGAATGGTAAACAATGTTTACGTCCGCCGAACAAAACTAACCTTATAACAATTTTTAATTTTAGAAAACAATAACAAACATAGTATATATTTAAAATGTTACTACAAGTCTTGATGATTAGTGTCAATTCTTTGGTAGATATTAATTTATTCTTACAATATCTTTTCACTAACTCTACTTTTCAAAATTTCTATTGGTTGATCGTATTCGTAAAACACGCGTTTTCCTCTTTTAATTATCTTAGGAGGTGGAATAATTTGTAACAAATTTTCATACATCACATCTGACACATCAGTCTTTACCAATTTAAACAATTTCCCAGTATCATCAACAGATTTATAAAACATCACTCGAACATCTCCATCTTCATCTACTCCACTTTTTGCTACTCCTAAGTAAGTGTACTCAATTTTCCTTTCACTTTGTACTTTGACTAAAAGATGTGTTCCATTTTTTATTATAATGGATGGATCTCATCCACTAGTAGATCGTGTGATGTACCTGGTTTTGTATCTACAGATTTTCTGAAATTAAGAAGGGCTGGTCATCTTCGTCTTCTGAAGTAGAGGTATACACAGTCTTATAAAATCCCTTAGTAGAACCAATTATATTCGTTATATCAGTCAGTGGTTCTTCTATATCCGAGGTTAAAATGTCAACTTCTGCCTCATGTTTCGGCAATGGGCAATAAGTCTTTACATTGTAACAATCACAAAATTCTCCGCAAAAACAACTTAACATTCGGTAGCTCAACATTCCAGGCTGCTGAGCAAGCAATTGATGGACTTGCATAGTTCCTTTTAATGGAGCAATTCCTTGTGGGATTGTCATCAAAATCTGAGCGATATCGTCTTTACCGACAAAAAAGACCTTTATCTTACTGCGATTGTTGACTGCATCAAAGAATTGTGATGCGTCAACAATATCGTGTCCGCTGGCGACAAAATGATCAGCTAAACGTTTAATAGACCCCCCTATGCCGTCAGCCGCACCCTTGCCGTGGCCAGATTCAAAAAAATTCCATGTCAAGTCATCAAATCCGTATTCTTCAAAAAATCTCGTGGAAATAAGATAAAAATTTATTTTTTGTTTATATTGAGTCGCTGGCCCGTCTGAAAAAATGTGGATTGTCTTAATATGAGACAGTTCCTTTTGAACGTAATCAAGAATTGGATGTAGGTGAGCCCATATAGCGGCAGGGCCATGTTGAAGATCAGAAGACACAGTACAAAAGGAAGTTATATTTTTATCCTTATTAAAAGTCAAGTGATATAATACTGCTGTATGTAAAGTTACTTGGTTTCGAGATCCTCCATAATGCACTGACTGGATTTCTTCATGGTACTTACAGGCATAGTTTTCGCTAAAGTCAATATGTAAAGCAATTTCGGTTTCTGTCAATCTATCTATACATTGTCGGTATGATTTATATTGATTTTTAATATTAAATATGTGGGATTTAAAATCTTTTAACTCTTCTCCAAATTTTTAATCAAATCTTCAACAGTGATTTTTTGTATTGTTTATGTTCTTGCTGATTTTAACTTTTCTTCCATTTTTCTCGACAATATCTGTGATTCTCACCCATTGTGGTAATTCCAAAACTTTTTCTTTTGTGATCGTGGTTGTATCATAATTGAGCTTTTTGCTTTACATTTTTCGCATTTCCCTTTCATACATGGTAATGAATTTATATCGCATACAGTTTGTAAGATTATCTGGTTCATGTCATTTGTCTTGATAACTTTATTTTTATACAAAATAACTCTCATGAATGCAATGTTTGCGTGTACCTTGCACATACAGGTTTCACGACTGTCAACTGAAGGTGGTACGACATAAAACGGCTTAAATTTTGCAAAATAACTGTAGTGACATTTAACGTTGGGGTTCTCTTTTAGAAATGACTTATAGAGATTTTTCTTAGTATCCAACAAAATTCTTTTCTGCATCTTCCTTTTTTGATAAGTGACTGTCTCTTTTTTTCCAGCAGTGGCCCGTGACACATCATCCCTGAGATAAAAATCATGAATTTTTTGTTTTAATATAGTATTTTTTGGCAAGTTGGAACTATACTTTGTCACTCTCCTGATTCCAATAGTTTCTATTGTCAGTTCAAGTTTTTTTCCGGAACGTTGAATTGCTAGGTCTTCAAGTATACTTTTAATAAAGCGTTTTATTTTGTGGTCTTTTGTGTGCTTGTAATGTTTCTTAATGGTATTTGATAAGATAGTATATTTTTTGTATTCTTCTTTGCCATGTTCATTTTCTTTATTTTGTTTCTTTTTCTGTCGCTGAAGTCTTTTCTTGTATTTTTGTACTTTTCTTAGTAATTCTTGTGTTTGGTTTTGAAGTTGAATATTTTGTCTATAAAGGCGTGATCTATCTCGTCGCACTTGTTTTCTTCCCCTGCTACTGGCAACAGACGAGGCCGGAGTTAGTGAACGAGATCTGGGACTTAATGGAAGTAGTCTGGGACTTGAAGGAGGCGGTGTAGAAGCCGGAGTGTTAATCAGAACATTCTGCAAAGTTTTCTGTTTTTCTCTTCTCTTTTTATTTCTAATCTGCCATTGTCTTTTTATTTTTTTATGTTCTTTTGGTGTCATATCCTTAACTAACTTTTTGTGAGCATGATATCTTTCTAAATCTTTACGTTTTACATCTGCAACAAGTTCAGGGTTGAGCTTTCTTTTTTCACGGCACCGTCGCTGTCTTTCAGCCGCAGATAATGCCATTTTTCATTTACTTGATGATAATACCTTAAATTAACAAAATAGTTGAAGATACAATAACAAACATAAAAAAATTAGCAATCACCTATTATGGATATTAACTAAGGCTCTAAGTTCCATACAAAAATGACCACTCCGTCACGAGTTATACCACTCCGTCACACATTTTCGTGACAGAGGTGCTACGTGACAGAGGTGTAAAATAGTAGTGTTCGAGATATTCAGCATTTTCCTGATTATAATTTACGCATAAAACTGAGTATATATGAAATATTTATCATAAATTAATCAAATAATATTAAAACCCCGAAATTAAAATAACATTTGAAAGTCGTAACTTACGTGACAGAGCGGTCGCTAAATAAACACACGCACCTCCTTCTATTGTTTGCGAGCGACTGACTGGTATTGGCGGGGCGTGGAAACGTATAGCGCGAGTGCGGGGTGGAGGGAGACTATTCTCGAAACTAGTGACAAAGGTCAAAGATTCTAACGCACACTATTTTGTATCATAAAACGAGTGACAGATGGTAGCAACTAAAATCATATACATCGGGAGACAGCCATTAAAATATTTTTTTATTTAATAATATAAACATTAAAAATTATTTCTTCTTATTAATGTAATAAAAAAGGTTAAGTAGTTCAGTAAATGTTCTTGGATAGAAACTTTCAATGTGATTTTTTTTTACGAGAGCAGTTTGTTTACATTACTAGTCAAAGAGGGACATACTTTTTTTGTATGTATAACACCTCCGTCACGCTTTTTGTATATTCTGTCACACTGATTTTGTAAAAAATAATTATGAATATAATCTGGTGTTGAGGATATTGAGATTATTGTATTGTCAAGTGTATTTTTATATAAAATATTAAGTAATTTAGTATTTATGAGCAAAATATAATTTTTTTTGCGGAGAAGACAAGTCATTGTCGATAAAAAAGAAGAACGACCAGCGCCCAGTCGGTCGTCCCAGATATCGCTTGAGGGAAATGGTGATGGCTGACCTGCATGAGCTTCAGTCAGAGGTTGCACAAGTTAGAGACTCAATCTCTTGAGATCTGAGTCTTGACTCAGTCTCTCGTTTCAGGGGCCAAAGCCCTCTTTGGACTGCTGCGCTATAAAAGTAAGTTTGATATTGTCTTCTTGCGAAAGCCATCGGGATATGCCGACCGATTACCAAAGAGGTTATGGAAAAAGACCAAAATTACTTAGATTTTTTCCAAAACCAACAATTATTTGTCAATTGTAATAACAAATTCCTAAATAATGGTACCTTAGGTATGTATCTGTTTACAATTTCGCTTTTATATAAAAAGACAAAGCCAAGTAGAGGATCAAAGGGTTATTGGTACTAAGACAGAGCCTCGGGCACAGACCTTCTCGGAATGCGGGGAACAATATATACATATAAATAAAATTAGAGTGTCTGTTTGTAACATAATAATAATATCTACTGACATTCACACAGCGCCATCTAGCCCCAAGTTAAGCGTGAAGCCTGTTGTATGCGTACTAAACAATATAAGCATAATTATGTACATTTTTTTTTCGTAAATAAATACATATAATACATCTAGACCATTACAAACAGACATGTTCATGCACACGAATGTTTGTACTACCCGGGGATCGAACCCGGAAACTTTGGTGTAATAGCCGATGTCTCAACCATTTCCCCAAATGGGTCGACAAAATAATAAAATTGGAGTGCCTATTTGTTATATGAAAATAACTATTATTTTCATCATGCATATTAATCTATTACGGTACATACGCCAAAATAACAACTCATATATTTTTTGTTTTTCCGTTTGTTCCGGGTAATCTCTGAAATGGCTGGAAAGATTTGGATGGAACTTTTTTTGTCAGGTAGCTTAAGTATGTAATGATAGAACTTTGATTTCTGTTAAACACATTTACTTAGAAAACTAAAGTAATGCGCTTGTTTGAATTTAGGTTGTTTTACTGCGGGAGAATATTTTATACCGCGGGTAACACCGCGGAGCACAGCTACTATTTAATAAGATCTTTCATATACTACTTTACTATAAATCTACTCGTATTCATCGGATCTAGTTTATTGTAAAAATATTAAGGTTTTTTCATACAATAAATCCACCAAACCACGTACCAATGTGTTTTCAAATTTTCAAAATTATATGTACGTTATCCGACGTTCTTACGGTGAAGGAAAGCATCGTGAGGAAACCTGCGCACGCCTGGGAAGAGATTTAAAGGTTGTGCGTGAAGTCGGCTAATCCGCACTGGGCCCGTATGGACGACTAAGGCCTAAACACCCTTACAGGTAGGCTCGTGCCCCTCGGTGGGGACGTTCAATGAGCTGATAATTATAATAAAATAAAACAAAATTTTCAAATTGAAATAACAAGAGTTGTTTGAAGAATTTATAATAATATTAAGTATTTTAATTGATTTATACTTAGAAACCTCCATGTGATCTTAAAAGTTTACTTAACTACATAAAATGGCTCTCCAACGATTTTTTATAAGACAAGCGCGTATTCTTCACGTGATGATCATGGACACCGTTGCCGTAACTTTTTTATTTATCGACGACCCATTTGGTGTTGCGGTTGAGAGGTCGGCTGAAACACCATGGGTTCTGGGTTCAATCCCCGGTACAGTACAAACATTTGTGTGCATGAACATGTCTGTAATGGTCTGGGTGTTTTCTACGTATAATATGTAAGTACTAGCTTTTGCCCGCGGCTTCGCTCGCATTAAATTCGGGATAACACGGTACTTACATTTATCACTATACATAGGATTTCCCCTCCCTCCAACTTTAAAGGTTTTGGGGTAAATTTCAGATTTTTTTTTAGCAAAAAATATGTTTAGTGAGCTAACCTTAAAAGATAGACATATGCTGTCGCGGACTTTTTTGTAGACCATTAAAAGCAGAACAATACTCTCATACATGACTTTTTGTGTATCTTTAACCGTTTACTCAGCGTACGCAGCGGAAGCTCAAGTATGAAAAAATACCCCCGATTTTGAAACATTCTTCATTGCTGCTCCGCTTCTATTACTCGTAGCGTGATGATATATAGCCTATAGCCTTCCTCGATAAATAAGCTATCTAACACTGAAAGAATTTTTCAAATCGAACCAGTAGTTCCTGAGATTAGCGCGTTCAAACAAACAAACTCTTCAGCTTTATATATTAGTATAGATATTATTACAATTTATGTACAATAACAACTGAAAACACTCATGAGAATAGGTATATTTTTCAAACTTTGCAGTGGTTATTAATGCATCAACAAACAATGAATTCCTTTAACCCATTGAACGCCGGGAATCCAGACTCAATAGAAAAATATCATTGGCGGTCAAAGGGTTCAGCTGAATATCGTATATAAAAAGAACGGATAATATATTATGATTAATGTGTTTCCAATCTCACAATTTGTTGGTCCCACAATCCTCATAAAGCGTTACTGGGCCGTCAATATGTCCCAAAGGACACGTCACGTATTTGACATCGTGTCTTTGTGACGAAGATTGATGCTTATCACACGACCACTATAACAAGACCCCTCCACTCTTCCCCGCTTGAATACAACTATGCCACAGCTATATAACTTGTACTACATTAAGAGGTCTCACTTAAATTGACGCTGCAAACCGAATCCAGTTATGCTAGAACTCTGAAGTCTTCAAAATTCCATTCAAATGTATGCGACATTTGAGTAGGTGAGATCTCTTTGTATGTTGGATTTTGGCTGGAAATGTTCTGATGTCCTTTTTGCGTGTGCTTTGTAGTGTATCTGAATTCGATAATTCTGATAAATTACTTAGTAGTAAAAGTGTTTTATTTATAGAAGTAGGATAAAATGGGAATTAAGTAGGTAGAAATCCAAAAGGGGTAACGCTGCCAGTATTTTCGGACTTCTTTTACCGACTTCAAAAAAGGTGGTTCTCAGTTTGACCTGTTAGTATGTATGTATGTTGTCGGGATTATCTCGCGTTTGGCTGAAGCAATTTCTATGCGGTTTTCGGTAAAGTATTTGTTACATTCAGGAAAGGTTTAGTGTTTTAATTTTATTATTATTGAACTTTGTATATTTTAGTTTTAATTATTTATTTTAAGTGTTCAAGGTGTAATATATATTTTTTAATTTAAAATTGTTATTTTGACATTATGTACCGTAGGTATAAATATGCACCTACTAGTAAAGTAGGTACGTAATGTTTTCTATTTCTTAGAGTTTGCTCAGCTTATGCAGATTGGAATGACAACCCATTTGGTGTAATTGTGACTTAGCTACTTCACCAAAGTTTCCAGGTTCGATTACAAGAAAAAAATATGTTGTGTGCATACACATCTTTGTTGGTATGGTCTGGGTGTTTCTATGTAATATGTTTGTGTTAACAATAAATCACATAAAATTGGAGTGTGTTTTAATATTGAAATAACAACGATTTTCTTCTTACATATGAATATATGCCAACAAAATATATTTTAAATTTATGTCTGTCTGTTTGTTCCGGGTAATCTCTGAAACGGCTGGACCAATCTAAACGGGACTTTCTTGGCCGGTAGCTAATGTTATAAGGAAAAACATAGGCTTTTTATTTTAGAAATTATTTTTTATTTTAGAATAATAAATTAATACTTTGGGTTATGTTTTGCTGCGGGATAATATCTTATAACGCGGGTAGCACCGTATGGATCAGCTAGTTAAATATAAATGTTGGTTTATCAGTTGCTAAGTCCCATCAGTCATCAGCTCATTAAACGTCCCCACCGAGGACGCGGGTCCCCAGTGCGGGTTCGACGACTTCACGCGCAACCGTTGAATCTCTTCGGGGACGTGTGCAGGTTTCCTCACGATGTTTTCCTTCACCGTAAGAGCGTCGGATAACGTACATATAATTTCGAAAATTCGAAATTGGTACGTGGTGGGGTTTGGTCGTCAGCCCTCTCGGTAGGAGGGCAACAGTCCACACCATTGAGCCTACACCGCTGTGTGAGTTTCTAAGGATATTAATTTATTTATTATTTTTAGAAACCTACTCACATTTCAGCACATTCAATGAGGATGTGGGGCGTCACATATCGAGAATTTTAATACGGCACGTGAGTCCTCGGGAGCAGTACCCACTTGCAACGGGCGGTAATCCGACACGTCCTCCGGATAAAGACGACATCTGTCTTGCCATGTGCTAGTTGGCAGTAAATGACGTTTGAAATAATTTTAAAAATAATGTGGTCTTTTCTACGTGGAAAAGAAAGTTTGGTTTTTAAAGTGCCTACCCGAACTTTGAGATTTATTTTTAGAAATTAAAGGTTATAAGAATTTTGCTAACGCTTTTCTATACATATAAATAAAATTGGAGTCATCATCATTCAACGTCCCCACCGAGGGCACGAGCCTACCCGTATAGGGTGTAAAGGCCTTAGTCATCCATACGGGCCCAGTGCGGGCGAGTTTCCTCACGATGTTCTCCTTCACCGTAAGAGCGTCGGATAACGTACATTTAATTTCGAAAACACATTGGTATGTGGCGGGATTTGAACCTACGCCCTCCTGATCGGTTGACGACAGTCCACAGCATTGAGACACCGACGCTTTAAAAATATTGGAGTAACTGTTTGTAATATAAAAAAAAATATTAAAATATATACAGTACATACACCAAACATTTTTATTTATTTGCCTGTCTGTTTGTTCCCGACAGATTTGACGGGATATTACTTGGCAGGTAGCTGATGTAATAAGGAAAACCTTAGGCTACTTTTATGTTCTTAAAACCTCGGTTAGTTAAGTAATTTTAATTTCCAAAATGAAGCATTAGTTTATTGGCATTTTTTATGAGTTACCCTATGTTCCCAAGTTTTTAGGTGCTGTGCTTTAAAATGGAGCGAACTTGCCCAAAAAAGTATATTTACTCGTTTTTGTCATCACACAGGGTTGTATGTGGCCGGAAACACAGACGCAGGCAGATCATTCAATTCAATTCAATTCATTTATTCACAAACAATATACATTGTGTTTGAAATGACAATATAAATGAAGAAATACATGTCCAATTTTAATAAGTAAAATAAATAAATCTAAAGTCACAATCATATTCAAAAAGGATGATAAAATAGCACAATTAAAATGTCAAAATAATTATTAGTCCGATTTTAAATTCACATAAATAAATAACGTACAATAATGATTGTTTAAATTTAAACATAGATGTCACTAATTAAAATATCTTTGTAGTAGAAATTCATCAAGGCTGTAAAAACACTTTTCCATAAGAAATTCCTTTAACTTGTACTTAAACTCAGTTTGTATTATAACATTTTTATTGCGATTGGGATCTTTAAGTCAATACAATTGTTTAATTTATTATTAAACAATTGTATTGACTTAAAGAGGGAACAATGTTTAACCACATTAAGTGTTGGAATCAGTTTATTCTGAAAGTCTTTCCTTCGTGATTCCTCCCTCTTATACCTCTCTTCCTCAGTTTCATAATCGTGTATATGTTTGCAATAAACACAATATTACAAAAATATATAGGGACGTACTGTTAAAATTTTAAGATTTCTAAAGCTTTCCCTACACGACTCCTGTTGCTTAATACGCACCATAGTTCTTATTGCCCTCTTTTGCAGTACAAAAGCACGACTAATGTTATACTTATAGCTTCCTCCCCAGAACAAAATGCTGTATCGCAGCTTTGATTCCACTAATGCAAAATAAACCAGTTTCAAGTGGTGGATATTAACTTCATCACGAATACTTTTGAGTACATAGCAAGCGGAGCTAACAGTTTTTTCAATGCTTACTAGTTCTTGTTTCCATGTTAATTTATCATTCCAATCATTTACAGTACGCATAATGAAAGTAGACGCCAAACGCTTGGTCCGAATACGGGGGACAAAAAACAGAAGTTTGCAGTACGCCTTGATGACCTAAAGAGATACTATGGGATCAGTGCATTTTTATATCTAGGCTTTTCACTTTTGATGCTTAAAAATAATGCATTGCTTATCAATTTCTTGGCTGACAGTGGTAGTTTGAAAACATCCAAAACTATAAATAGCTCTCCCATTGCCAAATTTGACAGAAAATCACCACATAAAAGCACAACTCAGCCATGCAGAATAAAGAAATTTTTATAAAGATCTCGTGTAAAATAAAAATCACGTTTCCCGCCCCAAACCTGTAATAAGTGTGACACGTGTCAGATCCGCTTACGTCACAATCAACGACCCTCTCACACTTTTGCTATTATTATTTAGTGACAGAATGCTTAGATATAATAATAATATACCTTAATTGCTTACACGATATTTTTATGTTCCCTTACAGAAAACCTTCAGGTTTGTCGTGCCCTTCAAGGTCCCTGGCATGAGCTGCCGTGGCTGATCTGGAGATCTCTGAATAGGTTTCGGACGCAGACTGGCTGCAACAAGGAAAGGCTAGATGGGGTTTTCTGGGTGGTCAGGACATTGATTGCCTTTGTGGTTCGGCCCAAACGATGGCCCATCTGACATCGTGCCCGGCGTGCCCTTCCAGCTGCACGCGGGAGGCATGACGGCATCAGATAATGCTGTCGCTGTGGCTGCTTTCTAGGCTGCTAAAATTTGAATGTGTGTTTGCCTTCGACACGCTAAGAAGAAGGGTCCAATCATACATATAAAACGAGATATCGTCGCATCGTAAAGTCACGGAGTTTACTGCAGTTTTGGATTGTTCAGAAACAACAGCTTGCACTGACTGACACGGTTATTATGGGTTGTATATATAAGTTTGAACGAATGTTTAAACTATTGCATATGTAGCCATTAAAGTCAAAGTGTGCGATTTTTTTATTGTTCTCTTTGTAGATATTTAATGTAGAACAAAATGCTACGGATACCTGAAAAGGCAGAACTTTTTAGAGTAGAATTCAGTTTCCTATAATAATACATTAATATAGGAGAAAACGCTTTTAGCCACAACATCCATTCAAAACTTGAGTTTAACAAGATTATATTAAGCCGTAAAATACATAAAACACCAGAATAAAAAGGCAAAGAAAACAACCAATACGGAATAGCAACAATTTAATCAACTTATATAGTTATCAGAGCCCACAAAAGATCTTTCATTCATAAGAAACTTTCAAAGTTAATACTTAAAAGTTAATTGTTATCAAACTAGTATTAATGTATAGCAAATACCCGTACTCAGCCGCAACATGGTTAAATTTTCAAATTAAACCCGCTATTTGCTTCCAAAGACAATGTCATCCCTCAAACTTGGTATTCAGACCTCTGGCGTAAACAAGCCCAAGAAGGGCAAATCATCCCCCATTCACCCGCTAAAAGGGTTGCTGTGTAGCACAACTATCAGTTCACAAGCCCGTTAGAATTAATCAAGCCGTGATTTGATCCATTTGATTTGCTGCGTTGTGTTTACTTTATGCATTGTAATTTGCCAATATACGGACATTGTATGTATAAATAAATAAATATAAATAAATATCCACTAACATTCACACAGCGCCATCTAGCCCCAAGTTAAGCGTGAAGCCTGTATTATGGGTACTAAACAACGGATAAACTTACTAAATTTTTTTTAATACATACATATTGTACATAGAAAACACCCAGACCATTACAAACAGACATGTTCATGCACACAAATGTTTGTACTGCCCGGGGATTGAACCCGGAACCCTTGGTGTTGCAAGTCGACCTCTCAACTGCAACACCAAATGGGTCGTCAATGTATAAGAGTGGAAAGCTCGGTGTAGTGCTTAGTGAGTTGGTTACAAAGAAAGAAAGAAATAATTTATTATTTTTACACATCGCAACACAAACATAACAAAAAGACAGTAAAAACACACTAAATGACAATTTCATTGTGGTTAATAAAGTGCAAGTTTAGTGGTCTATAATTAATTGTTGTACTGATATAATAACATGTTGTGTTTGCCTGTAGTTTGCTTGATATCACATAAAATATGGAAACTAGATTTTTTCAAATTAAGAATTATTTATGTGTGGTTTCGTGAAGAATACAAAACAAATATTACCCTCCATTATTAAAACAGCATTGTATAATTGCTTACTTAGAACTTTTCAAGACTTATCTGGTGCGCAAATGCATAAGGAACTTCAAATAAAGTAATGTACGTATTACATAGCTACAAACGGATCACATAGAATCGCACAGCATTTTGTCGATATTCCGCTATTTATAGTGGATAGCTTTATGCAATTGTGAATAGAGTTGTGAGTAGAGAAAACAGTTAACTCAAAAAATTAGGCGGGAATGGGTTCATAATTAAATATTATTTTGTATTTGTTTCAAGTTATTTTATATTTTATAATCTATCCATATGATCATTTATGTTCGTATATAAATTATTTTTTATGTATCTGTATCTTTTTTAATATAGTCGTAGACTATTGTGTTAGTGAACGCGGCGGTAGTGGCTCCTCTTACCTCATCAACGGTGTCTACGGAAGACCAGCGTCAGGACATCCTGTGGTTGTTCTGACTACGCTGAGTAGACTTCCATTCAGTGCAATTGCATAAATTTAAAAATGTTGTTTTTAACTTTGTTTAACAATGAATGTTGTAATTGTTTTCTGAATAAAATTTTACTTTACTTTTACTTTAAAAGCTAACAAACAATATTATTATTCAAATAAATATTTTTCAATTTTTGAGGTCTTTTTTTTTATGGAAGCTGTGTTAGGCTTCCATTTAACCTAGTGTATGTTTGGGAGGTAAAGACACTCACTGGTCTTTATCAGCCATAAATGAAAAATATTCCTGTACTAGTAGGAAATTTGTCCAGCCATTTGACAATATACCTACTGGTAGAAAGCGTGGTAAGGCAACGCGTATAGAAAATAAAATAATAATAAATTAATACATTTTAATTGGAAAACAAAGAAATTAAAAAAAAAGAAATTTGGTTGTATTTACAACCAAATTTAATTTTGCTTGGAGATCGAACCCATCACTTTTTACAACACATCAAATCAAATCAATAACAAATACAACGATATTGAATTCGGTATTTAGGATCACAAATAACCTAATTTTAAAATGCGCTAATAGAACTCAAATTTTGCACACATTTGTTGCTCTATGGTAGATTCTAATTAATAACACCATGAGACAATTTATTTTACTATACAATTACCATTTTAAACCATTAACATTGAAGTGATACCGGAATACCAAAATTTACAGTTTGATTCTAAACGGTCATAATGGTGACGCAGATCAGTTGGTAACCGTTTGCATAACACCGTCCAACGCTACTCGCTATGTCAACAACCTACGAAGCGGTAATCCCTACTAATCCCAGTCCGTAACGCGAAAACGCTGAAATAACTGGTTCTTCTTTGGTTCTTAACGTAACAGCGTAGAGTTCAAATTCATGAATCAGCAGTGACGCTAAAATATCGTTACTTCGGGATTCAAGGAATGGACAACGCTGGATATAGTTCGAGGCGTTTAGTTGCGATTCGAGATTTTTCTTTTTAAAACCTTAATGCTAACATAGAGTTTTCCAGTGATAAAATCACACATGGATACCTCATTCGAATTCGACTCTTAAGTATATTAGCTGTCGATTGATTTTATCGTTTCAGTCTATTTAATGTGTGTTTGTAAAACACACATTTCTACAAAAGACAGTGATTCTTTAGTGTCATGAACTGAACTGACAGCGTGGAAGGGTTTTTGCTAACCAAAACATGATTTTTATTCAAGACAAGTTGTTTCCCGCGGTATGAGATATTCTCCCGCAGTAAATCGTAACCTAAAAGCGCGCAGCTCACGCAACACGCGGCCGCCAAGCGGTAAAACATTGCTTTAATTTTCTAAAATAAAAAGTATTGTCTTAAATAAAAGTAGTCTAGTAACAAACTTTTTTTTTATGTTTTAAGTGTACAAGACGATCTGGACGCTCATCTGATGGTAAGTGATACGCCAAACCATGACAGAGCGGCATTAAAGGAGACCTACAACTGATAGACAGTTATTATCCTCCATCAATGCCGCACTGCGCCCGTCACCCGAGACAACAGATGTTAGGTCTCTTATACCCGGTAATTTCACTAGCTAAGGTGCCCTCATCCCGAAACACGAAAGTGCATAACAGTCCTGTTTCACGGGACGATATCTGGCACTGCGGTGGTACCTACCTAGACGACTCAGTACCGAGTCTACCACTTAGTAAAAATTGTTTAAGAAAATAGTAAATTTGTGTTATTACATCAGCTACCTACCAAAAAAAGTCCCTACGAAATCCATCCAGCCATTTTAAGAGAGCCATTATCCGGAACAACAGACAGACAGATGAATTTTAGAAATTGTTATTTTGGCATATGTATCGTATACCACACGCGTCCTCGAAATGTTCATAAATCGATGAAATCGAAAGCTTTCATCGCAATCTCTCCAGTAAATAGCTTTTTGAGTTAAGTTTAAAATTCCTTAAAGTACCCACTGCAAAGATGAAAAGCGCTTTTTAGTTAACACGTATGAATTTAACATAAGCCGTGTTTCGTGCAGTCTGAAAATGTACTTGTAGTGGAAATAATTTTAGAGTTAAGTTAAACGGACATTTTAGATACATGGACAATAATATTTTTATCTTTAAGTATACTAAATCTATTACATATAAATAAAATGGAGTGTCTGTTTGTTAGTAGTATTGAATTTTTTTTTCATTATGCTTATTTATGAATATAGTATTGATCCCGGAACCCTTGGTGTATACAGTTTATCTTTATTTCTTGTATTTTATTGAGGAGTTTCTTTAATTTTCATAAATTTATCATTATTTTTATATATATAAACGTGCACAAGTCGTTAATATAAAGGGAAGGAAAATAAATATATTAAATTTAACAAAATAAGACCTGCAACTCTGCATGTTATCTATAGGTGCTAAAATTCTTAAACATTTTTTTGCAATGAAAATAAACTGTTTACATTAACGCTTTTCCCCCATAACACAACACCATATCTAAGTCATGAATAACCATAGGCATGATACGCTGATAGTGCCGTTTCAAGATTTGTACTGCATTTCATTTCAAATAGCGCGTAAATAAATGTTAACAATTTAACAACTTGTGACGCTAAGTGTACATTTTATTTGTTAATATTTTAACAACAATGAAGTGAACAATCACTAACGAAATTCATCAACAACTTGTGACGCTAAGTGTACCTGGGAGTGGACATCTAAGTACCTTTTACTTGCTTAAATTATAACAACAATTTAATTATTATGATTGTGCGATTACAAACAAAATTTCTCAATACATTTTGACGTTAATTGTACCCGGAAGCGGACATTTGAAACTTGACAGACTCAATTCCCGCCAAATTGTTAATGTCAAACTGGCATTTGGGCAAATTGGTTTTCTGGAAAGTTCGCTAGGTATAATATTACAATAGTGTTTTAGTTAGAACTCAAAATATTCTTCTTCAAATAAATCTTTTACAGATATTTTATTTATTGTTATTTTGGAGTGTCTTAATTAATTATGGCGTTCGCAATGAACATATTATTATCCATTTTGCACGTAACATGGTGTTCTGATGACTTGCGAAGGATTGCCGAGAGGGGATAATAATATTCATTCTGTGATGGCATCCGCCACGTGTAACACAAAGATTAAACATTCGAAAAGGGCCTCTGTGCTGTTGGCTTCGGACCCACACATACCTTCCAAAGGACCGTGCCACTATTCGGCCCGTGAATCTTAAGGATAATAATAATAATTTATTTTCCAAATTAAACAATGTACTTAATCTATGATATAGAATGGATGCGGGCTGCTCACGATCGGAATGGTTGGCGCTCTTTGGGGAAGGCATATGTCCAGCAGTAGACGTATGTTGTCTGATTGATTAATTGATGTTAGGAAGACGTAATCAACGCATTTGTGAATTAAATCTACATATTGTCATCATCATCATCACCTCATTATATGTCCTCGCCGAGGGGCACGAGCCTACCCGAACAGGGTGTATTGTATAGGTCTTAGTCGTCCACGCGGGCCTAGTGCGGATTGGCCTGCTTCACGGACAAACCTATGAAAGAGAGTCGGATGAACGTATTTAGAATTCTAAAATTCAAATACATTTTGGTACGTAGGGATTTGAACCTGCATCCACTAGATCGGAAGAAAATAGTCTACACCTATAAAACACCAACGCTCGATGCCCCTCGCAGTACAAGGTGAGACGCCAGATGTTCTGGTAATTTTACCAGCTACAGTGTCCATCTCGAAACACAGAAGTGCAAAACACTCGCATTTCACGGGACGATATCTGGCACTGCGGTGGTACCTACTTAGACGAGTCAGTACGGAGTCTACCACCTGGTGAAACCTTATTAAATTTCATGTAAAGTTTGAGACGTCTACTATTACACCAAGGGTTCTGGGCAGTACAAACATTTGTGTGCATCTCTATTTGTATCGTTCTGGGTGTTTTCTATAATATTGAATATTATGTATGTATTAACAAAAAAAGTATGTTGATTCGTTGTTTAGTATCCATATTACAGGCTTATGCTTAGTTTGAGGCTAGATGGCGCTGTGTGAATGTCAGTGGATATTAATCATATACAATGATATTCTGTATATATAAAGGTAGACACGCCATCCGTGCCTCAAAAACGAACCGCCGAAGTTTGTACTCTTTTGTTTAGGTAAATGTACGCTCATTCGAAATATGTGTGCTGTCGCTGCATTCGGAACACTTTTTTTTCGATTGTTTTGTGAGCATATTTTATCACGAATCTATACTTTTTTACATCATTGATCATATCATCATCATCAGCTCATTAAACGTCCTCACCGAGGGGCACGAGCCTACCCGTAAAGGGTGATTAGGCCTTAGTCGTCCACGCAGGCCCAGTGCGGGTTGGACGACTTCACGCACAACCTTTGAATCTCTTCGCAGGCGTGCATGAAGGTTTCCTCACGATGTTTTCCTTCACCGTAAGGGCGTCGGATAACGTACATATATCTTCGAAAATTCGAAAACACATTGGTACGTGTCGGGATTTGAACCTCAGCCCTCCCGGTAGGAAGGCGACAGTTCACACCATTGAACCACCGACGCTCTTGACGATTGATCATATACTATTATTTTATATTATATTCTTTTGTTAATGGGTAAGTTTGTCTCAGAGATCTTCAATTGTTTTTCTTGGCAAGAATTACTGCGAGCAAGATATCATTAATGTTAATTGTTGGAAATAATTATTCCAACAATTTGCATTAATGATATCTCAACTCCGGTCGGTCTAATATCTGTAATCATTAATTATGCAGTGATGGGTCCTGGCAAGCTTTTGGGCGTGGCTGCGTGATGTATGCGCCTTGAATTAGTCCAAGATTTAGTGATTTTTATTGCGGACTTTTGTCTGGCGGAAGATTCTCGAGCAACGTCCACGTAACGGGAAAAGAAGCGTAAGCGGACCCTCAACCAGATAGCCCAATGCACCTTCTTTGTAATTGTGGTCCTCTACAACAGAAGCGAAACATCCACTTGGGCAGCTACCTTTTATGCCCAATTGACATCAAATCTATAAATTTGGGCAGGATTCTGAGTTTCCTGAAAAGTGTTTAATTTTTAAACGAACCTTAAAAAAGGAGCGAGTCACAAAAGATCTTTTAGGTCGAAGTACCTGTAGTGACGGACCTAAAAAAGCCTGAATAGCCCCCGCTCAATCAAATAAGATGGCGTATAGCAGATGGATGTCGACTGCTGCGCGGTGTGGCAGAGAGTGGCGCATTGAATAAATACACGGGACGATACGAGTTATAATAAATTATTAAATCTTTATGGAATTAGGCTCCAATCAAACTCATTAAAATCACTTATCACCCTATACGGGTAAGCTCGTGTCCCTCGGTGGGGACGTTTAATGAGCTGATGATGATGAGGTACTTGTATTGTAAGCATTAATATTAAATGGATTTTGGCTATGAGTTTGGACTTTATTCCACAAATATGCAATCTAAGTTCAATTGAAACATAAAATAATAAAAATGTCCCGCGTTTTCATTTAGAAATCAGTAAATCGACAGCCAGATGGCAGTGGGTTGTTGAAATATTAAAATTCATACTAATCCCGGAATACATTTGCTTTTTCACGAGTCGCTCCACAAGCTGCGTTATCCCGGATTACGCGACAAATGCGCCGCGGGATTTGTATTCGCCTATTGTTTTTTGCAGTTTATTTTACTAAATGTTATTTTTTCACGCATTTTTCGTTCTGTCGTTTCCTCATTAACCTATCCCAGTCCACTGCTGGATATAAATCTCCCCCATTTTGCGCCAGATATCCCAGTCCTTCGCTTTCCTCATCCAGCCTCCACCAGCGACCTTTCGCAAATCGTCGGTCCATCGGGCCGGAGGGCGTCCTATGCTACGCTTGCCGAGACGCGGTCTCCACTCCAGAACTCGTCTGCTCCAACGGCCATGGGTTCTGGGACAGACGTGACCAGCCACTTTAACCAGGTGATCCGTCCATCTGGTCTTTCCGTTACGTGGACGCCAACGAGAAGGTGACACTTAGCTGTAAGTTAATTGCGACTTTGTGTTTCTTATTTGCTTGTACTAGTGTTTATCTTGCTGATTTCTCTAATAAAATAAATATTTAACATTCAAAACACTTAATAAAACTAACTTTGAATTTCAGTTTAAAAAATCAAATGAAACCATAAAACAGTGCATAACATTTCAGAGCATTTTGTCAGCCAATAGACAGTTTCATAGCGCAAAATGACCCATTATTTACAATTTATACCCGGGGGACGATATAAAAACGGTCAGCGTGAAAAGATTGGCCCAAAGTGGGCAAAAAGATGGAAAGGCCAGTTTGATGGAATAGCCTGGGAGCAGCTGGTCGTAAGAAGTGTGGCTATAAAGAGCGCGTCGAATAGGACCCTTGGGCACTCATTATTCATATGGGGTTTTCTTTGGAGTTCAGTGATAGAGGGCATTTTTTCCTGCGCAAGTTTAAATCTGTGCTTCTTAGGTTTATTTGTATCAAAATTTTAGATCTGGTTAGGTAAATGTGCTAAAATTGTGCCCGCTATCCTCACCTGCATTTAGCTTGAAACAAATGTTTGTAGTACGTTATTTTTGAAAATTTATCACATTTACCAATCATCATCATCAGCTCATCAAACGTCCCCACTTAGTCGTCCACGCGGGCTCAGTGCGGATTGTTGAATCTCTTCGCAGGCGTGCGCGGGTTTCCTCAAGATGTTTTCCTTTACCGTAAGAGCGTCGGATAACGTACATATATTTTTCGAAAATTCGATAACACATTGGTACGTGGCGGGATTTGATATGCGCCCTCCCGGTAGGAGGCTACATGAGTCGTCTTAATTTGCCATCATTCTGAGCCAGATTGGAGTATCGACCACCGCTTTTCTCATCTACCCTCCGCTGGCAACCTTTCATATTCATATTTCCTTTAATAAATACCTAAATGTAATGTTGCACTAATAAAAACACGATAATTTAATCATCGTCATCAGCTCACTATACGTCCCCACCGAGCACGAGCCTACCTATACAGGGTGTATTAGGCCGTAATCACCCACGCGTGCCCAGTGCGGATTGGCTTACCAATAATATAAACAGTACTTTAATCGGCACGTAACCCTACGATATCGATTATTCGAAAATCGTTTCGCAAAATTGCTACCCAAATAAAGGGGCTATCCGCTAAAGCAAAACAACGAAACAAAAGCCTCCGATAGTCAAACAAATTCATAAGCACCCACTCAAGCTGCCAATACCGCCTCAAGTGTTTGTGCTGACGTCAGCGGTCACTAGAAGCTCCAATTCCGATAATTTTAAAATGCCCAAATAGGATCCTATTGCCAATAGTTTGAAAGATGACGTTGGGACTAATGAGTAGTCACTATTTTCCGTGAACACTGCCCTGCGCCCGACACCCGATCCGATAGGTGTTAGGTCTCTTATACCTGGTAATTTTACTAGCTATTGTGCCCTCATCTCAAAACACAAAAGTGCAAAACACTCCTATTACCTACCTAGATGACTCAGTACCGAGTCTACCACCTAATGTTTCATATTGGTAGAATTTTGCATTAATTCGTCCTTTTTTTATGGTAGATTTTATTTGTAACACCATTAGATAATTAATTTTACCAAACATATACTATTTTAAACCATTAAAAATATTAACAAAGCTGTACCAAAATACCAAACTTACAGTTGGATTCCCATGACGACCCATTTGGCGTTGCGGTTGAGAGGTCGACTGCAATACCAAGGGTTCCGGGTTCGATCCCCGGGCAGTACAAACATTTGTGTACATGAACATGTGTCTGTTTGTAATGGTCTGGGTGTTTTCTATGTATAATATGTATGTATTTACAAAAAAATATATATAAGTATGTTTATCCGTTGTTTACTACCCATAATACAGGCTTCACGCTTTACTTGGGGCTAGATGGCGCTGTGTGAAAGTAATGTGAAGTATGTTAGTGGAATTGAGACTCAGAAACCAATAAAACAAAATCGCTCCAACGCTTTGCCTGGTTTTGTAGAAGCATGCTAGTTTTGCTGATGCGAAGGGTTCTATTCTAATGTTTTAAAGACGACACTTAAAAATGTACAATTAGACCCTAAAAATATAAACTAGTGGTAATCATCATTAATTGCAAACCTGCAAAGTAAAAAAAAATAAGTATAATAAAGTTATAAGTGTAAACGAATGCATTTTTTTTATTTGAGATGGTTATATTTATTGAGTAATTTATAAAAAACTATAATATTTGGAATTAAATAGAAAATAATCAAAGTATATACTGTTTTACAGTATTTTTCAATGTATCATTCATTGCGTGGCAGATAATTATAACAGTATTTGAACGATACGTCGTGAAGTATCTATTAAATACTGCGTCGTAGTCATCATCAGCTCATTAAACGTCGCCACCGAGGGGCACGAGCCTACTCGTATAGGGTGATTAGGCCTTAGCCGTCCACGCGGGCCCAGTGAGGATTGGACGACTTCACTCACAACCTTCGAATCTCTTCGCGGCCGTGCATGAAGGTTTCCTCACGATGTTTTCCTTCACCGTAAGAGCGTCGGATAACGTACATATATTTTCGAAAATTCGAAAATACATTGGTACGTGTCGGGATTTGAACCCCAGCCCTCCCGGTAGAAAGGCGACAGTCCACACCACTGAGCCACCGACGACTGCGTCGTAGTAATGTTCAGAAAACTTTAACTTCAGAACCGAATCTTCTTTTAGGTGTTCAAAATTTAGACTTTGAACATTACAGATTTGCTAAGCGCGTTTTACAGTGTATGCGTAAAAACTAAATAAGGGTCAGCTAAAAACATACTATTTCGATTATCAATATATCCAGTACCCATTTTTTAACTTAACTTTATATACATATTTTCTTTTAAAACCGTCTTAAGAATAAGAGCTTCAATATAAAAACATACGAGTATATTTTAGGTAAACAAATATGCCCTCTTAAAATTTCAATGTTGAGCCAAACCAAATATTTGTAACCAAAACAATCAAGATAAAATTGATCCCGCCCAATCAATTTTCAATTTTCCCAATCCATATTGATTTGTGCGGTCATAAGGGTAAAACAATTAAAGGACCAAAAGCGAAAGAGCGACGAGAAACCAAATTTATTTTAAACGAAATTTTGTGCCTTAAACGTTTAAAATTGTTGGCCCTTTCTCATCACATGCCCATTAAATCATAACATAGTTAATTATACACATAGTATTCAGTTTGAATCAGATTTAAGATACGTAAGCAATTTTCAGTAAACATTAAGTGTGCTTAAGTTTAATAGCTGGTATAATATGAAAAGCTTTTCGTTATACTTTTGAAATACGAGATCATTATAAAACCAATAATAAATAATTCCATACTAAAAACTTTATTCCATACTAATAACTGAAATAAAACAAACTGAAACGTGCCAATTGCCTCCGACTGGTGCGAGGTTGGATTTTCAAATCAATACAATATTTACATTAATAATAAATACGTATTAGGAATCATCATCATCAGCTTATTAATCCCTACCGAGAGGCACGAGCCTACTCCTGTAAGGTGTATAGCCTTAGTCGTCCACGCGGACCCCGTGCGAATTGGCTAACTTTACGCACAACCTTAGAATCTCGTTGCACGATGTTTCACTTCACTTTATGGGCATCGGACAAACGTATATAATTTCGAAAATTCGAAAAGACATTGGTACGTGCGGATCTCAACCTGTACCTTCCAGATCGAAAGGCAACAGTCTACACCATTACTCTTTGATATTAGGAATACATGGTACAATTACAAAATTATTTGTATCATTAATCAATGATGATAGATGGCGCAGTATATTTGTCCAAAGATAACCATTTATTCTTTTATTTCCTTTTACGAACTGTTCCAATTGGATCAAAGTGTATGAAAAAGGCTATAATCCAATCAGCTGATAGCGGTGGGCCAGCGAGGCTTGGGCTACAGATTAAATCAGTACCATAAAGTGACTCAAGCGTTTGTACTCGTATGAGAGCGGTCACTCACGCGGCCATGGGGTTGGATGGTTTACGGTCGAGATGACCACATTGTAGGAGAGGTAGCGGTTCGACAAAAATGAAAAACATATTTTGACTTTTTAAAATGATATTTGAAGTGCAAATAGTGCGCTTTTTATGAAGAAAACAATGCACAAACAGACAGTGGGGTGCATAGAGATTATGAGTAGGGTTGCAAAGTGAGTGAAACTATTCGCAAAAACAATGATATTTTATATTCGTGTCAAATTGACAGCAGATCGCCTATGGTTTTAAATCTGTAGAGGCAAAATGGGCGATTAAGTAAGAATCATTTAATATGTTGATGATTTTCCGGGTTGTCCAGACGCATAGGGTATATACTGCTCATTTTTATATATGGATTGAACGCCCCGCCGCATACATGGTATGATAGAACCATTTATAAAAAGCTTATTTCATAAAAACATTTTAGAAAAAACTGCGCACGCCACTGTGAAGCTACAAGGGCCATCTGCGGCCAGCAAAAATTGATATGAATAAAAAAATATAAGCAATGACTTTTATACAGCGTCTAGCAGCAGTTACAGACCTGAGTCCTTGATACACTCGCATTTAGCTCAAACCCCTTCGCATTAAGGTTTTTTTCAAACGGACTACATTGTGATTGTACAATTGTTCCATGGTCACTTATTACTCTAAAACCGTGAATCTTTTGACTAATAGTATAGTATAAAACCCTGCCTTAGTAAGACGCACTTTTTGATTTTTTTACATATTATATTTTACATTTCAATACTCCTTTTTCTTTGTCTACACTAATATTATAAAGAGGAAAACTTTGTTTGTTTGTTTGTTTGGTTGTAATGAATAGGCTCAAAAACTACTGGACCGATTTTAAAAATTCTTTCTAAAATATTATTCTGCTGCACGGCCGTCCCGTTGCAAAGTGGGCGTCGCATTGGCGGGGGTGCGCATGCGGGAGGGGTATATTATCCAATTTAATATTTTAAATACATTGTTGAATAAAGATCTAAGTAGTTCTTTACAGCATATGATTTAAATGAACATTTTCGAAGATAAATATATAAAATTGCGGTGCTAGCGTTTGCGGTTGGTTTGCGGCGATACCGGCCGACGGGGAAGCCGGGAGCGTGCCTTTTACGATCAACATTGCACCCGTGCGAAGCAGGGGCCGGTCGCTAGTTTTAATATAAACATGTTTGGTAATATTAAATAAATATATATCTTAGAATTAGACCGCATAATAATATTCTCACTATCGCCTATACACTAAACACATGGTCTTAACAAGTGTCGTAAACGGCGTTGAGTCGGCTCACGAGAGCTCCGCAAGAGGCAGTAATATCTTGTCGCGATGGAAAATGGGATGCACTTACTTACGAGACGATCCCTCTTGTGTAATGGTTAAGTCGGTTACTGCAGCAAGAGTTTCGGGTTCCTTCTCCGGACGGCAAAATATTTGTGCATATGAACATGTCTGTTATTTTATGTCATAAGTGAACAGGACGGTCAGTTCGCTCACCTGGTGGTAAGTGATACGCCCGACCATAACAGGTACAATGTTGAATGAAATCAACAACAGTATGGTGGAGGTCACGATACTAAACGTTCAGAAAACCTGGCGCAAATATACAACACCTCAATCGCAGCGTCCGCTACAATAAGTCTAAGCAAACTTACAGCTCCAAATATTAGATAATTCAAATTGGAAAAGTTGAAAGAAAGTCCGCACAATATAAGCGGCTTAAAATAAAACACTAGACACTGAACAAAGTTAAGCAAACGGTCAAAGAGAAAACATTAAACCCCGAGGCAGGTGGCCTTTGTAATCTTATACCTGTACGGTGTCTTTACGATGTTACCACTGCGAAATTTAAAAAAAAAATAGTCATCATCAGCTCATTATTAGTTTCCACCGTAAGACACAAGCCTACCCGTATAGGGTGTATAGGCCTTAGTAATTCACGCGGGCACAGTGTGGATTGGTCGACTTCACGCACGACTACAAGGCGTGCGCAGGTTTCCTCACAATGTTTTCCTTCACCGTATAAGCGTCGGATAAACGTACATATAATTTCTAAAACACTGGTATGTGGCAAGATATGAACCTGTGCCCTTCAGATCGGAAGACAATAGTCCACACCAATGAGTCACCGACGCTCTTTTATTCAATGATCTCTCTCTCTCTCTTCAACCTATTGCAGTCCACAGCTGGACATAGGTCTCCCCCATTTTGCGCCAGACATCCCGGTCCTCCGCCTTTCTCATCCAGCTTCCACCAGCGACCTTTCGCAAGTCGTCGGTCCATCGGGCCAGAGGGCGTCCTACGCTACGCTTGCCAAGACGCGGTCTCCACTCCAGAACTCGTCCGCTCCAACGATCAATGATCGGTGGAGTCTAAATAGAGATGTTGTCATAATAACTAAGGTATTTTTGTTCCCTATAAATATACGGCATATTTGCTTAAATTTCTATTGAGTCACAAGACAATTCCGTTCCGGAGATAGATTGTTATCATAATCATCAGGTTATGAATTGATAGCTACAAGCGTTAATTTATTTTTGGATAACATTAAACCTCAAGATGATGTAGCTTTTAAGAACCTAAATATCACAACCTTGCTTTGTTTTAGCTCTAGTAAACATCCAAGAAGAGGTTGTCAGAGTGTTTCAACACCACTCTGTCACAGAGCTGACCTTGGCCGCCTAAAGGTGCCTGTCCACTAGAGTGGAGCGACGTAGTAGAGCATTGAGCGGGTTGGAAATCTACGGGTAGTTTTATTTATTCTGACTACTGCTGTTTTTTTTATAGGATAGGGGGCAAACGAGCAGACAAATCATCTGATGGAAAGTGAATACTACCGCCCATGAACATTTGCAACACCAAAGGAGCTACAAGTAGCGTTGTTGACTGCAAAATACTTTTGCATCTTCACCAGACCAGTTGCTAGAGTAGATAACTTAGCGTTAAAAACGCAACACCGATGAGTCACCGTGCAGTGACTAAAATGCATAGCTAGATCGTTCAGAGGAAGGCTAGGTAAATTAGTATGTTTGGGGAGAAAAGTGGCTGGGTTACAAGAATAGGGACTGTATGAATCCTCAGGGAGACGCGACAAATGCCGCAGCCAGTGATGGCCGATTTAATGAACGTACCAATAGCATTACATAAAGTTCCTCGGTAGTTTAAACGAGGAAATTTAACAGAATAATATCTGTGGGATCTACCTCGCTTAGCGCCTCGCAATCTTGCGCCGGGTTCCAGTGGACGGGCAGCCTAAAGGAAGGTTGTTCTAGGTCACTCCATTGGCGATGTCTTTGAGGCTAATTGAATAGAACTGCTATATTTAAAGCTTTGTATTTTTTAAGGTAATATAGTACCTCAGACTCCTTGCTTTTTAAACTAATAGCTGTATGATTTTCTTAGTTTTCACAATTTAAGTAGATTTAATAAAAATTATCGAGCTGCCTTCCCGTGACCACGATTGCTCGATGCAAGTGTACAGGATAGTCTCCTGGGCGCTGACCTGATGGTAAGTAATACGCCTGACCATGTGCGGTGGGGGTGCGTGAGTGTGGGTGGGTGTGTGTGTTTATGCAGACAGACACAATCAGCGAGTCACGCCAAACTTATATCAGCACATCGTTTTTAATTCAAGGGTAAAAAATAAACTTCACGTGGTTTTAATAAAACATACCGTGGGAGATGAAATTAAAAACCTTAATGTCTGCATTATTCTGAAAGTACAGCCATTACGCTACGCGCGTGTAATGTAAGCCGATGGAATGGATTATTTTTTGTTAAAACACAAGCGAATAAGAATGAACGTTAATCGTAATTACGTATTGTTCATTTCGTTTTTTCTCATTTTGGGATTTTTATTGTTGTCTATATTTTCTATAAGAAGATTTATCGAATTGTTAAGATAGATTAGATACTGAGTCGTCTAGGTAGTACCACTGCAGTGCCAGATAACGTCCGGTGAAATAGGAAAGATTTGCACTTCAGTGTTTCGGGATGAGGGCACTGCAGCTAGTGAAATAACATTGTATAAGTGACTTGGTATCTGTCATCTCAGGTGACAAGCGCAGGACAGTGCTGGAGGCTTATTGCTGTCAGGTACTGTTCTAATTTCAATCAACACTTAGTTTTTCTTAGTCAGGCGTATCATACCATCACTGGGAGGGCTGAGGTTCTAATCCTGCCACGTACCAATGTGTTTTCGAATTTTCGAAATTATATGTACGTAATCCGATGCTCTTACGGTGAAGGAAAACATCCTGAGGAAACCTTCATGCACGCCTGCGAAGAGATTCGAAGATTGTGTGTGAAGTCGTCCATCCGCACTGGACACTAAGGCCTAATCACCTATACGGGTAGGCTCGTTGGGGACGTTTACTGAGCTGATGATGATCATACCATCAGGTGAGCAAAGTGACCGTTCCGTTTACTTCATGGTTCAAAAAGATTCAAATGTTCAAGGTCAACTTGATGGCCGTGACTTCACAAGGTATATCGAACCAAAAACCTATGTCAATCATAATATTTGTAAAGGGATCAATGCGGGAAATGATATTGTTTTTCTATTTGATATACGTCTCCAATAAATCTTTCTCTCGTCTGTTTAACGCGTTGCTATGTGAGTTTTTTTACCATTTGTTTCAAAGGCAGTGTTTTTGTTAACACGAACGGTCTCGGAGTCCGGATTCTACAAAAGGGACGTATGAATAAAAAGCAAGAAGGGTTTCGTGGAGTGGCGAGAGGGTTGTTACCGTTTCGTGAAGAATTCAGTAGGCGTGCAGCTTATTATTATTTCAAATTAACGTTGTAAATGGTTTGTTGTAAAATATAAATGAATCTTAAAAAAAGTTACTGGTCATGTGGAATCTGTTGAAATAAGGGTCGGTAGAGTTAGTCTGTGTAGATTCAGAAGCTTGGCTTAGATCTGATATTTTTTTCACAGGACAAGCCTTATGTCGTTGTCTTGGCAACATTTTACATAAAATGTTTTTATTTATTTTATTCGGAACACCAACAGCATTAATACAGTTTGTTGAAGTACAAATTATGTCTATATGAATAAAGTTATGTCTAAGCTATTTAAAGGTATTCGCAAATTACTTCTAAATAGCACATACGTTAAGATAACATTGCCAGTGAGAAAATCTAAAAATTAAAATGAAGATTTAAAAACTACATTTCAAAAAATTCTAAAGCAAATGTCTTAGTCACATTCGCAGGTCTAAATTGGAACATAGCAAACTTTCCACGAGTTTTTAAGAAATTATTAAGTGATATACTAGCTCGTACAAAAAAGGAGTTGCGCATATAATTTGTTTTATACTTAGGTATTGCAAGAGGTAGTGGCCGACTTGTCGGTAATTTACGTGGAACGGATACGTTAATCAGCTGTAACAAATTAGGACAATATATCATACCGTTAGCAATTTTTAATAAGTATGCGATATCACGTACATGTTGCCGTTTTAGGGGCAAAAAATGGTACCTTTGACATCTAGTCTCATATCCGTGTTCTTTTTTACCGCATTTAAACTGTAGATATCTTCGAAATCTTTTATGAATTGATTCTATGTGTCCCACTTACACATTATATTGTGGATTCCAGATTTCAGAGGCATATTCAAGAATACTACGCACGTAAGCACAGAAAATAACTTTATAGCTGGATTGAATTAAAGGAACAAGTTGATCGTATTATAAAACCAAGAAATTTTGAGGCTTTTTTAACCATGTGATCAATATGTTTATCGAACAAAAGTTTAGAATCCTGAATCATTCCTAGATCCTTCATAAACGTAACCCCAGATAGGGCCGGCTGTTCATAGTGTCATCATCATCAGCTCATTAAACGTCCCCACCGAGGGGCACAAGCCTACCCGTATAGGATGATTAGGCCTTAGTCGTCCACGCGGGCCCAGTGCGGATTGGACGACTTCACACACAACCTTCAAATCTCTTCGCAGTTGTGCATGAAGGTTTCCTCACGATGTTTTCCTTCAAAACTATCTAAATCACATTGCAAGCGGCGGCAATCATCAGTGGTATCAATGGACATGTAAATTTTGGCATCATCGGCGTACAGTAGAACTTTGGAGTATTTAAAACTCAAAGCAAAGTCGTTAACAAAAATAACAAACAGTAAAGGTCCCGATAATGATCCTTGACAACTTGACTTGATCTTCGCCTGCGAAGAAATTCGAAGGTTGTGTGTGAAGTCGTCCAATACGCACTGGGCCCGCGTGGACGACTAAGGCCTAATCACCTACGGGTAGGCCCGTGCCCCTCGGGGGACGTTTAATGAGCTGATGATGAGATGAATGATCCTTGCGGTAAGCCCGAGAGTATTATGAACCAAGAATACATATAACCATTAACAGCCACCGCCTGTGTTCTGTTCCTGATGTAGGAAGAAAACCATCTGAATAAATTTTGGTGGGATATTTTGGATTCGGTGAAGAGAAGAGAGTTTATATATATTTGTAGGTTTAATTATGAAATTATTATAAAAAATAAATATCAAATGATGTCACCGGCAAACGGGAGAAGCCCTTGAAGACGACTTACCCGGCTTATGCAAGACCGCGTCCGAGCATGTATTTACATTTTTCTAAGTGCCGCCTGTTTTTCCTCGGCACAGTGAAAAGAAATGCAAATAACATGGTAACTTTCCCAAGAGGTTTGGTGCTGGATTAAAGTCTAAATTGTCAATAAAATTAATAAATACAACAGGAAGAAGCCTAAAAAACCGATGGCCATTGGGGCTGAAATGTTTGTAACACAAAGAAATAATAGAAAAGTGTCTAAAAGATACAATTTTTTAAGTGTTTTATTAGAAAAACGAAACGAAAGAGCGTCGGTGGCTCAGTGTTGTGGACTGTCGCCTTCCTACCGGGAGGGCTGAGGTTCAAATCCCGACACGTACCAATGTGTTTTCGAATTTTCGAAAATATATGTACGTTATCCGACGCTCTTACGGTGAAGGAAAACATCGTGAGGAAACCTTCATGCACACCTGCGAAGAGATTCGAAGGTTGTGTGTGAAGTCGTCCAATCCGCACTGGGCCCGCGTGGACGACTAAGGCCTAATCACCCTATACGGGTAGGCTCGTGCCCCTCGGTGGGGACGTTTAATGAGCTGATGATATGATTAGAAAAACTGAGTTGCTAGGACACAATTTAGCTTTTGTGCTGTACTTCTTTATAAAATGGTCAACAGAAAAGTTAGAAAATACATTCTATCAATGTAAAAAACTTGTTGTTAGTTGAGTGTAATACAAGAAGACATATAAAGAAAGAAAAAATCTTTATTCAAATAAATCTGTTACAGATACTTTTGAATCGTCAATCGTTATTATTATTATATTTTTTAATGACTACCACCGGTTCGGAATAAGTAGGATCTTCGAGAAGAACCGGCAAGAAAAGGCATATTTTCACGAGAAATAACTACTTCTACAACACATGTCAAATCAAAATATCAAAATATATTTATTTCAGTCTATCACAAGATATCCTTGTTTAGTGTTAGGAACCAGCCTAGTCCTAGACATGTCCACTGCCACTTTTACTTACTATCTCTGCGCTTTGGACGGTCATTCATCATCATCATCATCAGCTCATTAAACGTCCCCACTAAGGCACTAGCCTACCCGCGCCGGGTGTATAGGCCTTAGTCATCCATGCAGGCCAATGCGGATTGGCCGACTTCACGCACAACCATTGAATCACTTCGCAGCGTGCGCGGGTTGTCTAACGATGTTTTCCTTCACCGTAAGAGGGTCGGATAACCTACATATAATTTCGATATCACATTAGTACGTGGCGGGATTTGAACATGCGCCCGATCGGGAGATCGTGAAGGCAACAGTCCACACCTGAGCCACCGACGCTCATCATTATTATTATTCAATTATATTATTAAATATCAAACGACATTAAACTTTTCACTGTGCCAGAGGACAAACTAAGCATTAAGCCTATAATACGGGTACTAAACAACGAATAAACATACTTTTTTTTTTTTTTTTTATAGTATAGGGGGCAAACGAGCAGACAGATCACCTGATGGAAAGTGATACTGCCGCCCATGGACATTTGCAACACCAAGGTACTACAAGATGCGTTGCCGGCCTTTAAGAAAGAGTACGCTCTTTTCTTGAAGGTTTGCAGGTCGAATCTGTCCGGAAAAACCGCATGCGGCAACTCATTCCACAATTTTGTGGTGCGGGGCAGAAAGTTTCTGTTAAAGCGCACTGTAGTGCTTTGCCAACTGTCAAGGTGGTGGGGGTGGTAGAGTTGCCGCGTAGATCTTGGCGGAAAGAGGCGGCAGGGATCAGACCGAACAGTTCCCGGAGCATCCCCATGGTATATGCGATAGAGAATGCATAATGAAGCTACATTCTACGCAGCGCCAAGGAGTCAAGCCTAGCCGAAACATCACGGCAATCGACAACTCGAGTCGCTCTTCGCTGAATGCGGTCTAGAGGAAGAAGCTGGTACTGGGGAGCCCCTGCCCAAAGATGAGAACAGTATTCCATTAGAGGTCGAACCTGCGCCTTATAAACATACTTATATACTTTTTTTTTCAAATACATACACATTATACATAGAAACACCAGAACAATACAAACAAACATATTCATGCACACAAATGTTTGTACTGCCCGAGGATCGAACCCGGAACACTTGGTGTAATAGCCGACATCTCAACCATTACACCAAATGGGTCGTACTAGTTGGTTACTTTTGTTCTCCTGCATAAATGTCTATTTGGGTCTTATCGTGTAAAAACACTTACATAGCCCTCTCCACAGCACGGCGAGCAACCTTGAGCATATACAAAAGGCCCTTAATGAACGACAACGTTCATTCACTCTTTAATATATAAAATATATGTGTACTGTACCCATTTTCTTTGTTACAGACTGTACCCTCCGAGAATTGCATGGAGTTTTTTTTTTAAAGTCCATTAGCGTAAAGTGTTTTAGTCTACGAGAAGTGGTGT
>PQWD01005345.1:40931-68976 GCA_019425675.1 Leucinodes orbonalis | reverse complement strand
CATTAAACGTCCCCACCGAGGGGCGTGAGCCTACACGTATAGGGTGTACATACATGTTAATAATGCACACAAAACGTTTATTCTGCCCGGAAATCGAACCTTTGGTGTATAGCAGACATGTCATAGGTCGTTAAAAAAACTACGTAACATCAAATTGCCTAAATCAGGGTTTGAACCAAGACCTTCCGGTGATTGGCCCGAACGTTTTATTTGTATAAAACACGACCCATTTGGTGTAGCGGTTAAGACGTCGGCTGCTACACCAAGGGCTCCAGGTTCGATCCCCGGGCAGTACAAACATTTGTGTGCATGAACATGTCTGTTTCTAATGGTCTGGGTGTTTTATATGTATAATATGTATATATTTACAAATAAAAAAATATGAATGTAAGTATCCGTTGTTTAGTACCAATACTACAGGCTTCACGCTTAACTTGGGGCTAGATGGCGCTGTGTGAATGTCAGTGGATATTTATTTATTATATAAATCCAGACAGCGCGTCGCCCGACTTCCAGGTAACATCGATCATAAACGACCTAGATACGTCGCTCTATTTTAAAACCATAGTTGGCAATTAGGTTAGTAGTTTGTTCTGTCACTCATTATTATTAATCGCCCATCAACAGGGCGTACTCTTAAAAGGGCTGGCAACGTGTTACTGGGATGGGAAAATTGTATTTTCGAAGTTTTCAAGGTAGGAAGCTTAAAAATCGGTACATCATCACATTAGCCTATAACGGCCTATTTCAGGGCACAGGCCTTTCCGCATACCTACACAATCATCATATCCATCCCCACGGAGGGACACGATTCAACCCGAACGGGTGATTACGCATTAGTCGTCGCGCGCACAACCTACGTAGCTGTGAGCGGGTTTCCTCGCGATGTTTTCCTTCATCGTGAGAGCGTCGGATAGTTACTCAATTCGAAAAGATACTGGTACGTGGCGGGATTTGAACCTAGACCCTCCAGACGACGCCAATGAGCCACCGATGTCAACAAACGACATAATATAAGTATGCATTATTTTTGTTCCAGATCCTTCGTCGCCAATGCGAACATAACACTCAAATCTTCCCACTTTATAACATTAGTAAGTACCTATAGAAAAAACAACTGACATGTGTCTTTAACTTTTTATTTAATCTTAAAGTTTTCCTGGTTGCGATGACTAATGTATCAAATTATATAACGACCACATGGTTAAGCCGACAGAGCCATGGCAAGCTTCCAAACGTGATATACGAACTGTTACGTGGCTAAAAAGCAAAATATCATTTAATTTTTGATCCTCCTCTGAATATCAGTTTTCTAATATATTTTTATATTCAGGTTGGCCTACGGTTCGTTTTCCGTAACGCGGACGCCGCTCTTGAACCTATCCTCTCGCAATCGGGACGTCCCTGGGACGTACTCGACGATGGAGACGATCCGATCACTGTCGCTATCTCTCTCTCTCTCTCTTCAACCTATCGCAGTCCACTGCTGGACATAGGTCTCCCCCATTTTGCGCCAGATATCCCGGTCCTCCGCTTTTCTCATCCCAGCTCCCACCAGCGACCTTCCGCAAGTCGTCGGTCCATCGGGCCGGAGGGCGTCCTACGCTACGCTTGCCAAGACGCGGTCTCCACTCCAGAACTCGTCTGCTCCAACGGCCATCGGTTCTACGACATACGTGACCAGCCCACTGCCACTTCAACTTGCTGATCCGGCGGGCTATGTCGGTAACTTTAGTTCTCTTGCGGATTAAATCATTTCTGATCTTATCCCTAAGAGAGACTATACTATACTGTCGCTATGGCGGCGGACAAAGCGCGTAAAGCTTCTTAGAACACACGCAATACTTCAAGACCGAGATTCCGTCCCCGCCGGCGGGGGTCGTCGCGTGTCTCTATTCGCGTAACCGGCATGCCGCTTCTCTACCCAAACCAACCCCCCCTCGCAGCGCCCTTAGCCGAGGTTCGAAGGTTCGAGTCTCACTCTGGTACACCCTTAGGCTCGTTGTGTAAATTTAAAGGCTGAGAGCCATCTGCGCTCGCCAATTGCCTGGTGAAGCTGTAAAGGCCATCTGCGGCCAAAAGCAGTAGTCAGTTCGAAAACCATTACACCACATGGGTTTTTAATGGGCATTGGGTCCGCGTGTAACCACCCAATCTCCTCATAGTTTTGCTGTGCGTTAGGGCGTTCTGAGCTAAGATGATGTTAAATTGACTATACAAGTTGATACAGGCTTCTGCTAAGTTTGTGTCTCGGTGGCGCTGTGTGAATGTCAGTGGATATTGTTGTGACTACAATGTTAACAATAACTCCATCTATTAGTCATGAGACATGTTTAAATAAATAAAAAAAAAGCTCACGCCTTGGTCCCAGAAGGGTAGGCAGAGATGATGGAACGCCACTTTGCGCGGTCCTGACATACTTCCCTAGCTTCATTCACATCCATCAATCTTTTCATACAAGCTCTTTTATTCCTTTTACTTGGGACCCCAGTCTTCTTAAGGACTTGACCAATCTGGTCAAGGTAAGTCTTTCTGGGTCGTCCCCTGCTCGTGTATCCTTCCACATTCGCACAATGCACCTGCTTTGCTATTCTCCTTTCACTCATGCGTTCCAAGTGTCCATACCATTCTAACATACCTCTTTCTACTTGTAATCTTTAATTAAACATTAACATAGGTACCTAAGTTTTATAACAGCGATAACCAACTAAAACCTTGAAAAAACACTTGATTACTATCTTGGTAAAAACATTAATTGCGCAACGTTTCAGCATAACCCTAAATTGTTATGAGTCCGCACATGGTATTAACTTATCTTATAGAGTAAATATAGTATACAATATATAGTATACAATATATATACGAGTACATATAGTCCGTTGATTAGGTGTATAAAAAAAACAATACTAAGAGTTCCTTGTCTTTTTTTAACCGACTTCAAAAAAGGAGGACTCATTCGGCTTTTTTATGTTTGTTTGCGGATATCTGCGTTTATGAACAGGTTTGCGAGGCATTTCCCCAGACCAAAAAAAGGGTGGGAAAGCTATGGTAAACCTCACCAGTGGTGTGCACTCCTTATATGCAAATAAACAGTGCATACCCTGTTCGTCCAAACAACCCGGAAAATCGACAACATATCAAATGATGCCCACCTATTCGCCTATTTTTCCTTCAGATCTGAAACCATAGCCGGTCTGCTGTCATCAGTGTCATCACCACAGACATCCGAATATACAATTAGACTGGACAAGCCGCCAAGTTTATAGGCAGTCCCAGTGTCGCAATTTCTTTTCGGTTCTTACCTGTGAAAAGTTATTATATTTCTTGGTAAATTTACTGATTCCTTGCGATGATGGCATGCCGCAATTGCACAGGATGGCATTTTGGGATAAAACGGTAATTTCTTCTAATATTCGTGCGCCTTGACTCGTCTCACAGAGCGTAAACTGGCAGCCAGTGTATGCTCGTTGAGCTTACATTTGTCGCACTTAAAAACGCGGCTTGCCCTATCTCCTGTATTGGGAAATCTGTGGTCATCACACTCAATTTGACAAAAATGTAAATCTTTTATTGATTTTGGGATAAGTGTCACTCTGTCGCTGCATTCGGAACACTTTCTATTATTTTGTGAGCACATCACGAATCTATACCTTCTACATCATTGGGTTAGACTAGTGAAATTACTGGGTATAAGAGACCTAACATCTGTCGTCTCGGGCGTCGGGCGCAATGCGGCATTGATGAAGTATAACTGTCTATCATTGTTGGTCTCTTTCAATGTCGCTCAGTCATGGTTAGGTGTATTACTTACCATCAGGTGAGCGTCCTGACTGTCCTGTACACTTATAACATAAAAACATGACTAATAAGGGTTCGGTTTTTTTTGCCATTTGGCTGCGGAACCCAAAAATCCGGACTACACATTATAGACTCATGTTTAATGTTCTAAAACTTGGCAACCATACTTAGTTTACAAAAGGCAATGATCAATGTAAATTTGCTTGTCACTTTAGTCATTTGCATACCGCTCAAGCCAGAATCATGACATGCGTAAACCATTAATGGTTTTCCTCAAGTAATAATAATGATTAACTGCCTACCACTAAATACATACATATATATATATACATTCGTTATTTTATATTCACATGGAGACAGGTTAGATATGCCCATAGTAGTATAATATTATCAGAGAGCGCGTCGGTGGCTCATTGGTGTGGACTGTTACCTTCCGATCCAGAGGGTATAGGTTCAATTCCTGCCACGTACCACGTGCAATTTCCCAAATTAAAGGACGTCATGCTCCGTTGCAGGCAGTTGACGATTTTGATATTTTGTCTCGGTGACAGTTTTGTTACTAGATCAAGCACTTATACGTATAGGTGAACTCCTTTTTTAACGATTTAGCCCGAAAAGAGCATTCTAGCGTTTTTTCACTGTCTTGAAAATGTTACCAAATATGAAGTTTTCGACATGCTAACAAGTACTTTTTTGCTATTTCATCGGTCATGATCACCTTTTTATTAGACGAGCTTAAAAAAAACGGCTTCACGACATGATGATTTCAGTTAAAATGTTTTGACGTTCATTCTAGCCCTTTATGAAGTCCCAAAAAGCTCTTTTTCTAAAACTCAGGTGGCAACACTGCTCAGTGAATACAATTGTGCATTATTAGTGCATACAATTCTTCACAGAAGCTCTTATTTGCAGTATGGCTTGCTGGAGAGGATGCTCCGCAGTAGTTGCAATTAAAAGTTTTTGTGCTCTTAAACTACAGAAGCACAATGATTATGTACTAAACACATTTTTTGAAAAGAGTAACTACTGAGTTTCTTGCTGGATTCTTCCCAGTGAAAATCTACCGTCCGAACCAGTGGTAGCTGCATTTGACATTCATAAGTGTTCTGTAAGGACCCTGAACTGAATAAACACTTTTCATTTTCATTTTCAATGAATTGTGAGATTGCACTAATACGGCGAGCTCGATCTATAGAAAGCTTTAAAAGTGGAGTTTTTAAATACTTCCTTAATGCATCTTGGTTATTTTCTACTTACTTTTTTCTTTAATTACTTGTATCATTATTCTTTATCTATATATTTCCTTATTTATGTATTTATTTTAACTTTTATTTAATATCTGTGTTTCTATTAGTTTATATCTGTTTATATATTTATATATAAGTTTTGTTATGTTTATATTTGCACCTTAATGCCCCTTTTTAAACTTATTACTTTTTCTCCATCCTAAGGTTGCCTGGAAGAAATTGCCCTGTGCGATAAGGCCGCCCATTGTACCTACTTGATTACCATTATTATTTTGTTTTGTTTATTGTGTTGAGTGCAATAAAGAATTGAATATATAAATAAATAAATAATTATGCATTTATCATGCACAATTGTTGTCAATGAGACCAAATCTTAAAATCGTCAATTAGCTTGCTCCGGAGCATAACGATATTATAGGTACGTCCATCCGAAGCTTAGGTACGGTAAACGAAAACATGAGGAAAATTGCGTACGCTTGTGAGGAGATTCAGAGGTTGTGCGTGCAGACGCGGACTTTTTAAAATTCATTCTTATAAGTGTTTTCACAAACATGATATCAATCCTTATCCAAATAAATACGTTATTCATCACAAGTATTCAATTTAAAACAAAATTCCCTTTTAAAGTAACTTTATTTTCAACAATCCCTTTAAAAGTTTTTTTACTTTTTAAGGGAAACAATACTGTCATACATGACTTTTGCGAATCTTAAACCGTTTACGCAATGGAAGCTCTCAATAATGAAATATCTCCCGATCCTTGATCCGGTCCTATCGTCCTTAACGTGATGATATAAAGCCTATAGCCTTCCTCGATAAATGGGCTATCTAACACTGAAAGAATTTTTCAAATCGGACCAGAAGATTCTGAAATTAGCGCGTTCAAACAAACAATCATACAAACACTTCAGTTTTATATCATTAGGACACGTTCATATTTTTTACTAAAATTACTGAAGACGTCTTTGTAGATTACGTAAAGTGAGATTTAGTTGATAATGGTTAATTTATAAGTATTTTATTTCACATTACATTTATAACATATAGGCATAGATAACATAGAAAAATATTACGAATAAATGTCATATGAAATTTTTCTATTTTTTATGGCTTACTTCTAGAACAACGTGCGCTAAACACTTTTCATTCTTTCGTATAAATTGTTAAAGCTGCATTTGTTAAATAAAAAAATATTTAAAAAATCAAATTGTTAATACATACCTTTTTCAAAATAACACTTCTAATAACTAAAAAAACACAATTAACTTCAAATATATATATATATTATTTTATTTGTACTTCAATTAATTATAGAATATCATTAAAACACTTCGTAGTATAATCATCAATGATTTAAAATCGTACGTATATCATACGTAGAATGAGCGACAAAACACGTGCGTTCACAACGACAGTCAGTTAAAAACTGGCTACTGGCTCAATTCCTTCTAGCGTCACAGTTCCGATATTATTAAATTCATAGTTAGAGAATACATCCGTATAAACAGCCAGCTGTTTAGATCCCCCGATATCACGACATAGTATACATAACATAGGTCTCTTTATACTGGCTACTCAATTTTTTCTAAGCGTTTTTTTTTAATTCATAATGCCTCTTCAATAGAGGTTGTTTACGCTAGTTTTTTTTAAATTTTAATGACACTACAAAACCGCTCCTATTTGTTTGTTGATAAGAGTTGTTTTAGGACTTGAGTAATATTTTATGGTTAAACCATTATAATCGAGGTTAAGGTAATTACGCGGTCTTTTTTTCTCCAAGATAACAGTGACTTTAGTTGACATTTTAAAATGAAATGATAAAATAAATAAGTGACAAATAAGAAGTAAATAAACTTCTGTAGATTAATTTGGGACAATTAACTATTCCGTAAATTCGTCTGTCTCGGCTACTGTCTTATTTAGTTTAACCCACAGACATCAGAATATACATTAGACTGGACAAGCCGCCAAGTTTATAGACAGTCCCAGTGTCGCAATTTCTTTTCGGTTCTTACCTGTGAAAAGTTATTATATTTCTTGGTAAATTTACTGATTCATTGCGATGATGGTATGTTACAATTGCACAGGATGGCATTTTGGAAAAAAAACGGTAATTTCTTCTAATATTCGTGCGTCTTGACTCGTCTCAACAGAGCGTAAACTGGTAGCCAGTGTATGCTCGTTGAGCGTACAGTTGTCGCACTTTAAACGCGGCTTGCCCCATCTCCTATATTGGGAAATCTGTGGTTTAACCACTCCGCATTGGACTAATATATAAATAAATAAATATCCACTGACATTCGCACAGCGCCATCTAGCCCCAAACTAAGCATTAACATGGATACTAAACAACGGATAAAAATACTTATATATATATTTTTTTATAAATACATATTATACATAGAAAACACTCAGCCTAATATAAAACAGACATGTTCATGAATACAAATATTTATACTGCTCGGCGATCGAACCCGGAATCCTCGGTGTAGTACTATTACACCAGATGGGTCGTCATTCATGGTCGGATGCTTACTTCACCCAAAACCTTTGAATCTTGTCGCAGGCGTACACGTAGGTTCCCTCACAATTCCTTCAACGTAAGAGCGTCGGAAAATCGTGTTATATTTTCGAAAACGACATTACTACGTGGCGGGATTTGAACCTGCACCCTCCGTATCGGAAGGCAACAGTTTACATCAATGAGCCACCGACAGTCTAACCGCGTGTCGCCCACTATAACTATGGTTAGATTGGGTCGTAACCTACTTTCTAAGTATGGTAACTTTGTGTTATCACGACCCATCATAATTATTTTTCGGAATGACTATTTGCTTTTGGCCCAGTTGGCTCTTAACCCAAACTGACCAACATTGGCCCTGTGTGATGTCCCCAAAGTCATGCTGTTTAGGCCTGTGAAGACTGATAGATGAGTTGCTTTCTTGCAATGATATTCTGTAAATATAAAGGTAGATACGCCACCGTCAAAAACGAACCGCCGAAGAGAATACAGTTGTAGACTCTTTGTTTAGGTAAATGTACGCTCATTCGAAATATGTGTATGTGTGCTGTCGCTGCATTCGAAACACTTTTTTCAGTTGTTTTGTGAACATATCACGAATCTTTTACATCATTGCTTTCATGATGATCAAATCATGAAATACGTAACACAAATGAGCGTCGGTGGCACAATGGTGTGGACTGTTGCCCTCCTACCGGTAGGGCTGAGGTTTAAATCCCGACACGTACCGATGTGTTTTCGAATTTACGAAATTATGTACGTTATCCGACTTACGGTGAAGGAAAACATCGTGAGGAAACCTTCACGCAAGCCTGCGAAGAGATTCAAAGGTTGTGCGTGAAGTCGTCCAATCCGCACTGGGCCCGCGTAGTAGACTAAGGCCTAACCACCCTATACGGGTAGGCTGGTGCCCCTCGGTGGGGACGTTTAATGAGCTGATGATGATGTAACAAAAATGTTATATGTTTTGTAAGCCCACCTGGGTCCGCTCGCACGGAGATTAATCGCAATGTTTTTATACAATGTTGGACTTTAATTCCGGTTGCACGAGTTCAATGAGTGATTTTACTGTTTTAACTACGAGTGAATTCAATGATATTGCAGTGAGACGTGAATAATATTTAAGGCAATGGAAGTAACCAAGTAGATAAAACATAGATACAGTAAGCGAAGCGCGCTTATTCTAAATCTATGAGATAAAAGGAAAATTATAGGAAAAAAAAATTAAGTCCCTATATCCCTCATCATTAGCTCATTAAACGTCCCCACCGAGGGGCACGAGCCTACCCGTAAAGGGCGATTAGGCCTTAGTCGTCCACGCGGGCCCAGTGCGGATTGGACGACTTCACACACAACCTTCGAATCTCTTCGCAGGCGTGCATGAAGGTTTCCTCACGATGTTTTCCTTCACCGTAAGAGCGTCGGATAACGTACATATATTTTCGAAAATACATTGGTACGTGTCGGACACCACTGAGCCACCGACGCTATGTGCGCTTAAATCTAAAACGCAACGGATTTTGATGCGGTTTTTTAAACAGATGGAGTGTTTCAAGAGGAAGGATTATATGTATATTAGAATTTATTAAATAGTGGAGAAATACTGTTATTTTTGAGGTTTCTAATGTCATGTCGGAAATAATTTCATTTTTCCGTTTCCATTCAAAACACAGGCTGAACCCTACAAGATTTATCAAAATAATGTACTAGGTTTTTTTTTCTTTATTAAGGAGCTTTGTCAATAAAGACAATGCCGCTCCATAGGCACATACATTATATTGTTTATGATTTTAAATTCAACCACTGTTTATATAATTTATACAATAATTTTGCTTCGTCAGATACAGGGGAGCTTAAAATACTATTACATTTGCCACTTTCAAACATATTACATCTTAACAATATTTTCAGTAACTGTTCGTTTCGGTTACACTCCACCAAAACATGGTAAACGTCTTCAGCTATTCCACATACATTACATAATGGGGATGGTGTTATTCTCATTAGATATGTGAACTTGTTTGATGGAATGTGACCCGAGCGAAGTCTCATCGCTGTAACAGTTTCACCTATACTTAAATTACAACTATCAATCCAAGGTATACATAATGGTTCGGGTTGGATAGTTTTGTACCGGATGCCCTTTTCTCTAGACCTATTTTTCTATAGACAGATTGCAGCAATATTGTTTAACCTGAAAGATACAGTCTGAAACAAACGGTTTTACCGCTACTAATGAGGCTACAGCACCGTGGACCACATCCATACTGTTCGGCAGCTTATACAGAAGACCGAAGAGTATAACCAGCCGCTGTGTATGGCATTTGTGGACTACGAGAAAGCCTTCGACTCCATCGAAACCTGGGCTGTTCTGGAGGCTCTGCAGCGATGCGGTATCGACTGGCGATATATCGAGGTGATGAAGTGTCTCTCCAACGCAGCGACGATGACCGTTCAGATCCAAGACCAGCGGACAAGACCTATCCAATTGCGTCGTGGTGTGAGACAGGGGGATGTTATATCCCCGAAACTGTTCACAAACGCATTGGAGGATGTCTTCAAGACCCTGAACTGGTCTGAACGAGGCGTCAACGTCAATGGAGAGTATATTTCTCATCTTCGTTTTGCTGACGATATCGTCATCGTGGCAGAGTCATCGGAAGAGCTTGCGTAGATGCTGAACAGCCTTAATGAATCTTCCCGACGAGTTGGGCTTGGCATGAATTTGGACAAGACGAAAGTCATGTTCAACAGTCGTGTCATGCCACAACCGATATGCGTCGATGGCGTCCGTCTCGAGGTTGTGCAGGAGTATATCTACCTGGGCCAAACCATCCAACTTGGCCGGCATAACTTCGAGAGGGAGGCTAGTAGGAGGATTCAGTTGGGCTGGGCGGCATTCGGTAAGCTACGTCATGTCCTAACGTCAACTATTCCGCAATGCTTAAAGACGAAAGTCTTTGAGCAATGCGTCCTACCCGTACTAACATACGCAGCTGAGACATGGACACTGACTGCGGGATTGGTTCACAAGTTCAAAGTCACTCAACGCGCAATGGAGCGAGCTATGCTTGGAGTCTCTCTTAGGGATAAGATTAGAAATGATTTAATTCGTAAGAGAGCTAAAGTTACCGACATAGCCCGCCGGATCAGCAAGTTGAAGTGGCAGTGGGCTGGTCACGTATGTCGCAGAACCGATGGCCGTTGGAGCAGACGAGTTCTGGAGTGGAGACCGCGTCTTGGCAAGCGTAGCGTAGGACGCCCTCCGGCCCGATGGACCGACGACTTGCGAAAGGTCGCTGGTGGAAGCTGGATGAGAAAGGCGGAGGACCGGGATGTCTGGCGCAAAATGGGGGAGACCTATGTCCAGCAGTGGACTGCAATAGGTTGAAGAGATGAATGTACTAGGTATTGTACACATTGAAAAGGTCTACAGATAACTCCGCAATGGTATATGTGTAGCTGTTATGGATATCCCACAATAACATTTTTTGTTATTTACTTTCTACAACAAATAATGGCAAATTTTCGAAGCGATTTCAACCAATACAGCATTAATCCTTATCTAATTTAATACATTAAATAAATTGATGATATAATATGGATCTATATGGCCCTTTAATAAATGAATATTTTCGCAGATATAACAGATATAAAAACTGAGATACAAGATGGCGTTTTTTTTTAAATTAAATGAAATGAAATGCCATTTATTCGCTATGAATCATAGGTACACGAGGTTTTATACAAATATTACATTCCGCTACGATTGACCCGGTGGGTCATACGAATATTTATTTAAAAAAAAGAACATGCTATATAATTTTAATGATACTTATTAATTAATATTGTAAATCCACTAACTTTCTCATAACCAGCCTAATCAAGTTTATCAGCCAGATATTCCTCTAATCTGTAATAGCACTTTTCCACGAGTAGGGTTTTTAGGGCATCCTTGAACTTCGTTCCGTCCAAATGTAACAAGTATTTTGGAAGCTTGTTATACAGTTGCCGTGCCATTCCAATGACATTTTTCTTCCTTAGTGCAGTCTTGCATTTTATCCTCACTATGGCCGGTTTTCTAGGTCGAAGCCCAATCCCAATATTATCTCTTCATTTTTGAATAATGTGGATTATATTTCACAAATAAACAAATGTATAAAAGCTTGGAAAAGTTATAGTTTTAGGGATTTAAAATATGGAAAACAGCTGTCTGTTGATTTCAGATTGAAAATTGATCGTTTGCGGCGGTACCGGGCGTGCAGGCGGGAGCGTGCAGATTACGAATATCACCTTCTTCCACTTTTGTCAAGCAAAGAGAGACATAACAAGGCCAATGTTTTGAGGATGGACGTGTCTCACAAAGATATGTGAGGGATGTGAAGTAATCAGATGAGAGTGAGAGAGTTAGTGTTTTGAGATAGGTATTATTTATAATAACGGTATGGTAAGGACAGAGCAGTTATTAAATATCACTGACGACGAGTGTTAACACGTTCTATATAACTTAATTGTAGTAAATAACACAATACTTCCCTGTATATCTCTTGATTTATGAATGGTAGTCATGTAAAATGACAGTTGGCTGGTGGTCAAATTGGTATGCTTCTTATTTGAAAAATATGCGTTTTTTAGATTATTGCATCTTATTAATTAGTCTCTTAATTATAATTAATTAATCTTCTTAGTTTATTCTTATTAATTATTGTATAACAACACGCAATCACTTGTTTGAATTGTTAATTTACACTTAATTACTAATTATTTAGAAAAATATCTTAGGAGCCAAATTTTTAACGTCTCATAATCGTGAGGTAATCATTCATACAATATATTTTTTTCATTATTTATATATATACATATATAAATAATGAAAAACCCGGTCCGAATCATATTCTCTTAATACAGGTGATTTCTTGCTTCTTTCACTCATTGCCAAAATTATAAGATGGATCCTTGCCTTCACTTCCTTATTCGGTTATAGCTATGCTGTGCGGGAGGGCTGTGCCCTGCAATGTTATAGGCTGACGATAAAAAATATTTTTAAGCTAGATGGCGCTCTGTACGACTGAGGACAATCTACCACCTGATAGGCTGGTGGCTTATGTGCTGATTAAATTAAAATCATCATTTAAAATGTGATATGTCACAAATTATACTGCAATGGTTTCAGGAAAACACTTGTCTCTAATCTTATCTAATTTATCAGACAGTTCGATGATTCAATTATTTATCAATAAATACGCACTACTTTCCAATACGCACTGGGCCCGCATGGACGACTAAGGTACACCCTATACAGGTAGGCTCGTGCCCCTCGGTGGGGATGTACAATGAGCTGATGGTGTGGTGGTGATGACCAATGTATTTTTGATTTTTTGAAATTGAATGCACGTTTATACCGACGCTTTTACGGTGAAGGAAAACATGGTAAGGAAACCTGCGCACGTTTGCGAAGGGATTCAAAGGATGTGCGTGAAGTCGGTCAATCCGCACAGGGCCCGCGTGGACGACAAAGGCCTATAAACCCTTTACGGATAGGCTCGAGCCCCTCGGTTGGGACATACAATGATACTGTTCATAATTTTTCAACAGTTTACAATCTCGCGGGATAGATTATAATCTAACGGGATTACAATTTTACTGCGACATATACAAAGACCAAAGATTTGAGTTTCCCAATAATATACCTGATATATATGGCAGTACCTATCGGAAGACATTGAATTATAACTGTTTCTTATTACATTTGAGAGAGAAACACCCAGACTTGATTGAGAGCCTCTCATTGCAAATAAACAATTAATTAAATAGCAAATGATAAATGTGTTCGTAAACAACGTAAATGATGATTCTAGGTTTAAAGGTCCATTACAATACAGATATACGCCTTCACCTAAGCGCTGATTGAATGAACGATCATTGACATTGATTGAATCATTCATCGCAAATAATTTATTTATTTATTTAACAATTTATGCACACACAGAAAAGACAAAACACAATAAACATGGAAAAGTACGTACAAAGGCACAGCTTATTTCACGATGAAATTTCTTCCAGCTGGCCAAAACAAAAGGAAACAAAGTAATAATATTCTTAGGTAAATGATAAAAGTCTCTAGCCCGATGGACCGACGACTTGCGAGAGGTCGCTGGGGGAGGCTGGATGAGGAAAGCGGAGGGCGGGATCATCAGCTCATTAAACGTCCCCACCGAGGGGCGCGAGCCTACCCGTATAGGGTGACGCCTTAGTCGTCTACGCGGGCCCAGTGCGGGTTGACCGACTTCACGCACAACCTTTGAATCTCATCGCAGGCGTGCGCAGGTTTCCTCACGATATTTTCCTCCATCGTAAGAGCGTCGTACAACGTGCATTTAATTTCGAAAATCCGAAAACATATTGGTACGTGGCGGGATTTGAACCTGCGTCCATCGGTCGGAAGGCAACAGCCCACACCATTGAGCCACCGATGTTAAGAGGAGGACAGGATATCTGGCGCAAAATGGGGAAGACCTATGTCCAGCAGTGGACTGCGATAAGTTGGATAGAGAGAGAAATGATTATGAATACAAAGATAACACTCATGAATATGAATATGTACTTTGAAAGTAAAAACTAGCACGGAAGTCTATCAGCGTCGCCAAAGATAAATGAATGGAAATAAACGCTTAGATAACTTGTGAAGTAAAAAATAAGTGTCAGTATCATTATCGTGTTTACTATGTATAATGCACTAAATTATAGTTTAGGTATTTAAAAATGGTAAACAGCTTACAATTGGTACGGGGATTATTTGTCACGAATTTAATCTTCTTATACTTATTGCTTTTTTTTAAATCTACCGACCCTCGGAGTTCCTGCCCCATAAAAAAGGGGGTGAAATTTTACAACCAATCCCCATATGGAAAAACATTTAAAAATCGTATCGTGTAAAGTAGGGTTTTTAATTTTATTTTTCTGAATGACTTGCTGGCTGGCTCAAGATGGCCTTTACAGCTTCACTGGGCAATTGGCGAGCTCAAATGGCTCTCAGCCTTAAAATTTACACAGCGAGCCTAAGTGCGTTCCAGAGACTCTCACCTCGGCTTAAGGCTTTTGGAAAGGGCTTGGTAACCTACAGAGGCGTGCACTCCATATATGCAAATAAGCAGTGCATTCCCTGTACGTCCAGACAACCCGGAAGATCGATAATATATTAAATGATTCCCACTTATTCGCCCATTTTCTACAGATTTGAAACCATAGGCGATCTGTTGTCATACACAGCACTCAAGTTGACAAAAATGTGAATGATTAATTGTTTTTGCGATTAGTGTCACTTTGCATACTCTAATCATCTCTGTGCACGCCACTGGTAACCTAGTATATGTGTGGGAAGAAAATCGGCCCGGCACAAGTTACGCGTTTGGGACTGAGCTTACGGGGAAATCGCGCCACAAAATAAGTCACTAGTTTACTAGGTGGTAGACTCGGTACTGAGTCGTCTAGGTAGGTACCACCGTAGTGCCAGATATCATCCCGTGAAACACGAGTGTTATGCACTTTTGTGTTTCGGGATGAGGGCACTGTAGCTAGTGAAATTACCGGGTAAAGAGACCTAACATCTGTTGTCTCGGGTGACGGGCGCAGTGCGGCATTGATGGAGGATAATAACTGTCTATCAGTTGTTGGTCTCCTTTTATACCGCTCTGTCATGGTCTGGCGTATCACTTACCATTAGGTGAGCGTCCAGACCGTCCTGTACACATATATCATAAAAAAAAGACACAAATTTAAAAATCAAAATTATTTTTTAAGTAAAACACGACCATACAGCAAATTGTAGCCGATGCTTCCCAACGGCGGATCCAAGGCGAGGGTCATGGGGTCATGACCCCTCCTGAGCTATTTTATTTAAGAACTTATAAGGTATTTTGTTAAGTACTATACTAACGTACATTAACAAAATACCTTATAAGTTCTTAACTTGACTTCTACTATGTGACCCCCTCCTGGCGCCTAGCCTGGATCCGCCCTTGAGGCTTTCTTTTAAGCAAAAAGTTTGCTTGTATTAGAAAACTCAGCTCTTCTTACACAAACGTTATTTTTAAATTTTCTTTAATTGTGTGAATACAATTTAAAATTATATCTTTATTTAATATTTTTGTCTGTGTGGTGTGTGTGTGTATGAGTTGATATATATAAAAGTGCGAACGTGTGTGTCACAAAAAGCAGATCATTAAAAAAATCCAACGAAGTGGACATGTCTCAGCTAGTATCATCATCGTCAGCCTATAACAGCCCATTGCAGGCCACAGGCCTTTCCACACAGCATGGTCATGGAAGATTGGATCGTAACCCATCACGCGGGCCCAAACGTGCCTTTGAGAATAGGTTAAACTTGTAACTAATAGGCATGTCACTATTGTCAAAATGGCTGACGATCTATTATGCAGACAATCGTGCGCACGCGCACATTTTGTATGGCTTTATAGCCATTGTATGGCTTTGAAACAACAATAAATATTTTTTCTATTTTATCACCTGATGTAAATGGTAATATTTTTTTATAATGTACTTTGAAACCTCCATTAAATACGTCTATGCATATTATTGTAGAGCGTCGGTGGCTCAGTGGTGTGGACTGTCGCCTTCCTACCGGGAGGGCTGTGGTTCAAATCCCGACACGTACCAATGTATTTTCGAATTTCGAAAATATATGTACGTTATCCGACGCTCATACGGTGAAGGAAAACATCGTGAGGAAACCTTCATGCACGCCTGCGAAGAGATTCGAAGGTTGTGTGTGAAGTCGTCCAATCCGCACTGGGCCCGCGTGGACGACTAAGGCCTAATCACCCTATACGGGTAGGCTCGTGCCCCTCGGTGGGGACGTTTAATGAGCTGATGATGATGATGATTTTATGTGCATAAATTATATTATAACTGTGTGTTTCTTTTTAATTTAATATTATTACGTCATGTGCAATTGGATTAGATAATCTATGGAGCTATGGAGATCGATAGACATGTTATATGCGAAGTCATATGCCCTTAAGTGGAGTGCGAAAAGATTAACGACTACCATCCTAAGAACAATCTTACAAATCTACATCACAAATCTTGGCTACAAAGCCAGGACCGACGGCTTAACGTGCCTCTTTCTCATCTATGAATGGAAGTCATCGACAGTACGTTATTGTCGTATTTTTTGCCTCGGACAACAAAACTGTGGAATCAGCTACCATCTGACTTATTCCCTGAGCGATACGACCTGGCGACCTTAAAAAAAAGCGCGTATTCCCTGCTGAAAGGCCGGCATCGTATTTCAGTGCCCTCTGGTATTGCAAATGTACATGGACGGCGGCGTCATTTACCATCAGATGAGCAGGAAGGTCGCTGGTGGAAGCTGGATGAGAAAGGCAGAGGACCGGGATGTCTGGCGCAAAATGGGGGAGACCTATATCCAGAAGTGGACTGCGATAGGTTGAAGATATATATATATAAGATGCTCTTATATAAAATATATATATATATATATATATAATATATATATATATATAATATATATATATATATAATAATAATGAGCATCGTTCATATCGTTCTTTTCGGACAATCAGGGGGTTACTGCAATCTCTTAAAACAGTATTGTTATAATGATACGTCAGCATTTTTGTACCAGAAAAGACGAAGTAATATTGTTGTAACACTGTTTTAAGTGATGGCGGTAACCTGGTGATAAAGCGTTCCGTTAACCCAAGATTGCTACTCTATCATAAAGAAAGTGTTGGTCTCATTGTTTTTTTTTATGGATTACATTTGCGAGGAAACCTGCGCACGCCCCGAAGAGATTCAAAGGTTGTGCGTGATGTCGTCCAACCCGCACTGGGCCCGCGTGGACGACTAAGGCCTAATCACCCTATACGGGTAGGCTCCTCGGTGGGAAAGAGCTGATGATGATGACATCTACTTGATAACACAATCGATGAATATTCGATCAGCCCCGAATCGATGTCATTGCGATGACATCATGGCCTTCGATTGTACGTCATCGACGCATCGTCATGGTTACTTGGTCACAAACAAGCCAATGTACAAATGGAATTTAAAATGCAAACAACTGTTTGTGACCATTATAATACCCTGTCATTAGTATTACAAAATCGATAGTATACATTGTAGTTTATTTTGAAAGCCATACACAATGATGTAAAAAAGTATGGATTCGTGATATGCTCACAAAACAATCGAAAAATGTGTTCCGAATGCAGTGACAGCACACGTACACATATTTCGAATTTCGAACACATTTACCTAAACAAAAGAGACAAACTGTACTCTCTTCGCGTACGTTTTGAGCACGGGTGGTGTATCTTCTTTATATACAAGAATACATTGGCCTTACACGACACAATTCACTACTGAACTTAGCATCTGCCCTTTACACTGATAGTGAAGGGTTTCACAATCCCCAAGCTTGTTAGAGCCTGTTCAAATCTGTGGAGAAAATGGGCGAATAAGTGGGAATCATTTGATACGTTGGCAATTTTCCGGGATTGTCTGGACGCACAGGGTATTTCTTATTTGCATATATGGGTCAATGATGTTAAAAAAGTAATGATTCGTGATATGCTCAAACAGTCGAAAAAAGTGTTCCGAATGCAGTGCAGCCACAATACATATTTGAATTTCGACACATTTACCTAAACAAAGAGTACAAATGTACTCTCTTCGGCGTACGTTTTTGAGGCCGATAGCGTATCTACCTTTATATATCAGAAAATCATTGTATGAGTGTACGCCACTGCCCGGACCCCGGGTCACGCATCGATCTCACCCGAACGCTGTACCAGTAGACCACGGGTGCAGTTTCTTTACGAAAATTAATATAGAATTTGAAAATATATGAGTATAATATGTCCACTTTATAGCTGCGTCCTTGTAACATTACGTCACTGCGGTTTTTCATTATCAAACCATTGCAAGTCATTGTATTTAATGCTACATTGAATTTTAATGGCGCTTCCGTTTTGTGGCAAGCACTCATTGACCACTCTGAGGACCGTAGGTATTCCCCTTTTAAAACCGAAGAAGAGGTTAGGTAGGAGGTTCATAATTTGATTGTTTAATTTTTCATTCTAAATTAATTACTTCCGTACTTAGGACTGAATGAAAACTGATCATTTTTTAAAATTTAAAACTGGGCATGATGCTGATTCTTAGAAATTGTGGCAAATAAAAGCACACGTTAATCCATAAATAATTCTAACTTATTTAATGCTACCAAATTGGTTGCTTCTCAGCTAAAGCCAAGACAATTTTGTCGAGGCGCTTCTGTGGAACCAAAGAAANGTGCCAAACGAAGCACGGAGTCATCTTTCTTTTCGGACAGTCAGGTGATTCAGCCTGCGATGTTCTAACCAAAATCAATGATGTAAAAAGAGTATAGATTCGTGATATGCTCACAAAACAATCGAAAAAAGTGTTCCGAATGCAGCGACAGCACACATACACATATTTTCGAATGAGCGTACATTTACCTAAACAAAAGCAAACAAACTGTACTCTGTTCGGCGGTTCGTTTTTGAGGCACGGATGGCGTATCTACCTTTATATATACAGAATATCATTGACCAAAATGGGAAAATTCGCACAAACTGACATTCACCATGCGAAAGCACTTTAGGATTCCAAAACAATGTCATCATCGGCTCATTATACATCCCCACCGAGGAGCACGACCCTAGTGTGACCCTTAATCTTCCACGCGGGTCCAGTGCGGATTGGCCGACTTCACGCACAGCCTTTGAATCTCTTCATAGGCGTGCGCAGGTTACTCATGATGCTTTCCTTCACCGCAAGATCGTCGTATCAACGTACATATCATTTAAAAAAATCGAAATCACATTCGTCCGTGGCGGGATTTGAACCTGCACTCTCCAGATCGTAAGACAACGGTCCACACCAATGAGCCACCGACGCTCTGGACATGGGAAAACCTTTTGTAAAAATAAATCGATAGATTTTCATAAAACTGTAATTATGATTTACGTATCTCCGTCCAATAAAGTTATAAAAATATACGGAACCCTCGTCTCGGATTTCAGGTTGCATCTGTCCCTCTGAACCAGAAATATCTGTCCGCATTTAATTTCAGGCGTCCAAAAATATAACTGACTGAAAAAGTTCAAGGTCATTATTAAGAGTCACCATGATTCGCGTTTTATTTCGGCCAGTGCCGGACCGGTGCCCTGATTGGGACTCTAAAGGCTTATGCTGATGTCTGAAAAATGAAAATGAAAAGTGTTAATCCAGTTTAGGTCCTTACAGAACACTTATGAATGTCAAATCAAGCTACCACTGGTTCGGACGGCAGTTTTCCACTGAGAAGAATCCAGCAAGAAACTCAGTAACCACTCTTTTTAAAAAAAATGTTTTGTACAGAACCATATTATTTGTTACCAAAATAATTATATAAAGCAAATTATATTGACAATTTTTCCAAAAAGCTGTAAGTTTTTTTTTTCAAACTCCACAAAGCTGTAACGAAGCTTGTTAGCGTACTTTGAAAAGAAGATTGTCTGGCTGCCAGCGAAACACTAGAGCGAGGGTCGCGCAAATGAACGAATGAGTTCCTTGTTGTAATATGTGATAGTAGCACTGTTATAGTACGATTCACGAAAGATGACCATAAATTGCGACATGCCGCAAGATTGTGACTAATTTAATGATAGTGGAACAAAATAATTATGAATAATGAAAAATTATACGAGTGTACACAGAATACAAACATTTCCGCCGTCGCCGCCACCGCACTTACAAAGGGACCCTTAAAAGACTTCAGCGCAGCTGGTCTTCTTTCGTGAATCTGTACTATACACAAACGCTGGGAAGATCCAGGATTAAGCCCGCGCTTGTACTCGAAATAAATTTCATATTAGTAAAAATATAATACACGACAAGTCTTACCTTATCTTATATATCTTAGAAGTACCCTTTCTTCATGAGGATATTTTTAATGTCCAATTCTCACCTTTATATTTTCCAATCAAATTTTGTCAACCCATGTGGTGTTATGGTCGAGACGTCGGCTACTACACCAAGGGTTCCGGGTTCGATGTCTGTTGTAATGGTATGGGTGTTTCTATGTAAAATATGTATTTACAAAAAAATTATAAAAGTATGTTTATCAGTAGTTAAGTACCCTAACTACAAGCTCCTCGATTAATTTGGGGCTAGATGGCGCTGTGTGAGTGCCAGTGGATATTTATTTACAATGACTGGCCAGATCCCACGTGCTTCTCGTATTTCTATTTTACACTGTGACTTCCGCACTAGCGCGAAGTTATTCTACTTCGAAATATTGCAAAAATAACAGTGTTGATTGGTGAACAAGCGAATTTTGGCAAGAATGACATACTGGCTTCACTAAATAGCAAAGGAGATATAATTAGCGAAAGGATAACCATCTTTTTTAAACAAATAGGATCTATGCCAAGATACGTTTGTAAATAGTGTGACGTGTTGTGACGGCAATGTTGAAGTCACTGTCATTGATAATCTACTGGAGCAATGGCAGTGACTCCAAAAAAGATGGTTATCCTTTCGCTATTTTTTTTTTATTTTACAAAGTGAACAGGACGATCAGGACGCTCGCCTGATGGTAAGTGATACGCCTGACCATGACAGAGCGGCATTAAAGGAGACCAACAACTGATAAACAGTTATTATTCTACATCAATGCCGCACTGCGCCCGTCACCCGAGACAACAGATGTTAGGTCTCTTATAGACAGTAATTTCACTAGTTACAGTGCCCTCACCCCGAAACACAAAAGTGCATAACACTCTTGTTTCACGGGACGATATCTGGCACTGCTGTGGTACCTACCTAGACGACTCAGTATCGAGTCTACCACCTAGTAAATTATATCTCCTTTGGTAAGTAGTCAAGCCAGTTTGTCATTCTTGCCAAAATTCGCGTGTTCGCCAACCAACACTGTAATTTTTGCACTATTTATCGAAGAATTCTTGGAGAACGCGGAAGTGACATGTGCTATCAGGGGGGTTACCGCCATCTCTTAAAACAGTGTTATAATAATATTACTTGGTCTTTTCTGGTACCAAAATGCTGACGTATCATTATAACAATACTGTTTTAAGAGATTGTGGTTACCCCTCACAGGATGGTCATTCTGTACATGTTAAAATCGGGTATCAAAAAATATCCTATAAAATCATTCATCATAGCCTATAAAGCCCAATCAACAGCATATGTTTCCAACATTGGAGTCATTGCCATTGCTAATACAGTGGCTGCCGTAAGAGGTGATGAATTACTATGCTCACCAAAGCCTACTCTTCTTGCAGGTACCGTAATTATCGTTATATCCAATCTAAGCAAGAAGCTCGCTTGTGCTTTGTTACATAAAATACCCAGACCAATATTGAACAGACATGTTTATGCACACAAATGTTTGTATTGCCCCGGCATCGAAACCAGGAACCCTTGTTACAGCGGACTATTACATTGATGGCCAAACTTAGTTGAAAGAAGATGGATTCTGGCGCAAATTTAATGAACACCTATGTTCAGTTGGAGTAGCAATTGATCAAAGCAAGCAAACCAATGGATTCTGTGCAACTCAATGAGACATATGTTTAGTTGATCGAAGCACATGGGCGAACCACACTGGGGCAAGCTGGGCGCCTGCCCCACCCTGCTTAAAAATTAAACAAAAAATAAATACCAGAGGAGAGGGAGGGATACGTTCATGTTGCCCACCTTGAGCCCAGACTGGCTACGCTCATGTCGAAGCATGCAAACCTTCAGGACACAGCAAAGAGTGCCCTAATTATCGTCATCGAAACATCATAGAAGATGCTTAGTTAATAATAAAATCTTTACAAAAGCCAAACTTATTCCCTTCTGTCGTTACGTATTTCGCAACGTCTGGAACAGCATTTCCGAAAAACAACTTGCTCCAGAGCATAATTTGTGTTGTTCCCTTTGGCACTGTGAATAGAGATGAAAATCGCATAGATTTCTTACGAACTAGGTCAGGGTGCACCCACGACGACTAGACGAGGATAAAATTAAAATTAGATAAGATTTTTGAAAACAGTATTACTGCTAAGTCACGTATGTCACTGACCGATTTACTATCGTGTTAGTAGTGTTAGGCCCGTATTCGAAAACGAGACTCAAGCATTAATCTATTTATTTATTATTTCATAGGAGAACCAACAGCAATGACACACAAAAATATACACAAATAACAACAGGTAGCCATTTTATAGGTCCCACTAATAAAGATGTATAGAAAAAACACCCGAATGCTTAATAAGACTAAACAATTAAAATACAACAAATGAGCCAACACAAAATCAACACAAGAAATTACCAAATTTGGAACTTTCAAAAAAAATCCTGCTCATACACTCCTCGCGAATCTTTACTTAGATTTAGTAAGGGATGCCGCTATCTATCGTATATAGCGCTATCTCTTTTAACTCAATTTGTAAAGGTCAACGTTTGAATACGGCCCTATATCTTTCCAGTAGACTAAAGTAAAGACCTTATTATCAGAAGAAATTTTCACTGATGGCCCTTCACGTCTGCACTGGGTTTCTTCCAGGTCGTCCTGATATCAATAGACCCGGGAGCTTTGAAGAAGCAACGAGTTCATATTTACATATCATAAAATGTATGGTTTAGTTTCGTTACTTCAGATCAAAACATAATATAAGCANATAATCTATTTATTATAATTAATTAATCTTCTTAGTTTATTCTTATTAATTATTGTATACAACACGCAATCACTTGTTTGAATTGTTAATTTACACTTAATTACTAATTATTTAGAAAAATATCTTAGGAGCCAAATTTTTAACGTCTCATAATCGTGAGGTAATCATTCATACAATAATATTTTTTCATTATTTATATATATACATATATAAATAATGAAAAACCCGGTCCGATCTATTCTCTTAATACAGGTGATTTCTTGCTTCTTTCACTCATTGCCAAAATTATAAGATGAATCCTTGCCTTCACTTCCTTATTCGGTTATAGCTATGCTGTGCGGGAGGGCTGTGCCCTGCAATAGGCCGTTATAGGCTGACGATAAAAAATATTTTTAAGCTAGATGGCGCTCTGTACGACTGAGGACAATCTACCACCTGATAGGCTGGTGGCTTATGTGCTGATTAAATTAAAATCATCATTTAAAATGTGATATGTCACAAATTATACTGCAATGGTTTCAGGAAAACACTTGTCTCTAATCTTATCTAATTTATCAGACAGTTCGATGATTCAATTATTTATCAATAAATACGCACTACTTTCCAATACGCACTGGGCCCGCATGGACGACTAAGGTACACCCTATACAGGTAGGCTCGTGCCCCTCGGTGGGGATGTACAATGAGCTGATGGTGTGGTGATGATCAATGCACCAATGTATTTTTGAATTTTTGAAATTGTATGCACGTTTATACCGACGCTTTTACGGTGAAGGAAAACATGGTGAGGAAACCTGCGCACGTTTGCGAAGAGATTCAAAGGATGTGCGTGAAGTCGGTCAATCCGCACAGGGCCCGCGTGGACGACAAAGGCCTATAAACCCTTTACGGATAGGCTCGAGCCCCTCGGTTGGGACATACAATGATACTGTTCATAATTTTTCAACAGTTTACAATCTCGCGGGATAGATTATAATAATCTAACGGGATTACAATTTTACTGCGACATATACAAAGACCAAAGATTTGAGTTTCCCAATAATATACCTGATTATATATGGCAGTACCTATCGGAAGACATTGAATTATAACTGTTTCTTATTACATTTGAGAGAGAAACACCCAGACTTGATTTAGAGCCTCTCATTGCAAATAAACAATTAATTAAATAGCAAATGATAAATGTGTTCGTAAACAACGTAAATGATGATTCTAGGTTTAAAGGTCCATTACAATACAGAATAGTACAGATATACGCCTTCACCTAAGCGCTGATTGAATGAACGATCATTGACATTGATTGAATCATTCATCGCAAATAATTTATTTATTTATTTAACAATTTATGCACACACAGAAAAGACAAAACACAATAAACATGGAAAAGTACGTACAAAGGCACAGCTTATTTCACAATGAAATTTCTTCCAGCTGGCCAAAACAAAAGGAAACAAAGTAATAATATTCTTAGGTAAATGATAAAAGTCTCTAGCCCGATGGACCGACGACTTGCGAGAGGTCGCTGGGGGAGGCTGGATGAGGAAAGCGGAGGGCGGGATCATCAGCTCATTAAACGTCCCCACCGAGGGGCGCGAGCCTACCCGTATAGGGTGACGCCTTAGTCGTCTACGCGGGCCCAGTGCGGGTTGACCGACTTCACGCACAACCTTTGAATCTCATCGCAGGCGTGCGCAGGTTTCCTCACGATATTTTCCTCCATCGTAAGAGCGTCGTACAACGTGCATTTAATTTCGAAAATCCGAAAACATATTGGTACGTGGCGGGATTTGAACCTGCGTCCATCGGTCGGAAGGCAACAGCCCACACCATTGAGCCACCGATGTTAAGAGGAGGACAGTGATATCTGGCGCAAAATGGGGGAGACCTATGTCCAGTAGTGGACTGCGATAGGTTGAAGAGTGAAAAAAATGATTATGAATACAAAGATAACACTCATGAATATGTACTTTGAAAGTAAAAACTAGCACGGAAGTCTATCAGCGTCGCCAAAGATAAATGAATGGAAATAAACGCTTAGATAATTTGTGAAGTAAAAAATAAGTGTCAGTATCATTATCGTGTTTACTATGTATAATGCACTAAATTATAGTTTAGGTATTTAAAAATGGTAAACAGCTTACAATTGGTACGGGGATTATTTGTCACGAATTTAATCTTCTTATACTTATTGTTTTTTTTTAAATCTTCCGACCCTCGGAGTTCCTGCCCCATAAAAAAGGGGGTGAAATTTTACAACCAATCCCCATATGGAAAAACATTTAACAATCGTATCGTGTAAAGTAGGGTTATTAATTTTATTTTTCTAAATGACTTGCTGGCTGGCTCAAGATGGCCTTTACAGCTTCACTGGGCAATTGGCGAGCTTAAATGGCTCTCAGCCTTAAAATTTACACAGCGAGCCTAAGTGCGTTCCAGAGACTCTCACCTCGGCTTAAATCTTTTGGAAAGGGCTTGGTAACCTACAGAGGCGTGCACTCCATATATGCAAATAAGCAGTGCATTCCCTGTACGTCCAGACAACCCGGAAGATCGATAATATATTAAATGATTCCCACTTATTCGCCCATTTTCTACAGATTTGAAACCATAGGCGATCTGTTGTCATACACAGCACTCAAGTTGACAAAAATGTGAATGATTAATTGTTTTTGCGATTAGTGTCACTTTGCATACTCTAATCATCTCTGTGCACGCCACTGGTAACCTAGTATATGTGTGGGAAGAAAATCGGCCCGGCACAAGTTACGCGTTTGGGACTGAGCTTACGGGGTAATCGCGCCACAAAATGTGTGAATACAATTTAAAATTATATCTTTATTTAATATTTTTATCTGTATGTGTGTGTGTATGAGTTGATATATATAAAAGTGCGAACGTGTGTGTCACAAAAAGCAGATCATTAAAAAATCCAACGAAGTGGACATGTCTCAGCTAATATCATCATCGTCAGCCTATAAGCCTATTCCACACAGCATGGTCATGGAAGATTGGATCGTAACCCATCACGCGGGCCCAAACGTGCCTTTGAGAATAGGTTAAACTTGTAACTAATAGGCATGTCACTATTGTCAAAATGGCTGACGATCTATTATGCAGACAATCGTGCGCACGCGCACATTTTGTATGGCTTTACAGCCATTGTATGGCTTTGAAACAACAATAAATATTTTTTCTATTTTATCACCTGATGTAAATGGTAATATTTTTTTATAATGTACTTTGAAACCTCCAATAAATACGTCTATGCATATTATTGTAGAGCGTCGGTGGCTCAGTGGTGTGGACTGTCGCCTTCCTACCGGGAGGGCTGTGGTTCAAATCCCGACACGTACCAATGTATTTTCGAATTTCGAAAATATATGTACGTTATCCGACGCTCATACGGTGAAGGAAAACATCGTGAGGAAACTCGGCTCCTCGGTGGGAAAAAGCTGATGATGATGACATCTACTTGATAACACAATCGATGAATATTCGATCAGCCCCGAATCGATGTCATTGCGATGACATCATGGCCTTCGATTGTACGTCATCGACGCATCGTCATGGTTACTTGGTCACAAACAAGCCAATGTACAAATGGAATTTAAAATGCAAACAACTGTTTGTGACATTTTAATACCCTGTCATTAGTATTACAAAATCGATAGTATACATTGTAGTTTATTTTGAAAGCCATACACAATGATGTAAAAAAGTATGGATTCGTGATATGCTCACAAAACAATCGAAAAATGTGTTCCGAATGCAGTGACAGCACACATACACATATTTCGAACACATTTACCTAAACAAAAGAGTACAAACTGTACTCTCTTCAGCGGTTCGTTTTTGAGGCACAGAATACATTGGCCTTACACGACACAATTCACTACTGAACTTAGGGCATCTGCCTTTACACTGATAGTGAAGGGTTTAACAATCCCCAAGCTTGTTAGAGCCTGTTCAAATCTGTGGAGAAAATGGGCGAATAAGTGGGAATCATTGGATACGTTGGCAATTTTCCGGGTTGTCTGGACGCACATGGTATGCACTTCTTATTTGCATATATGGAGTCAATGATGTAAAAAAGTAATGGATTCGTGATATGCTCACAAAACAATCTAAAAAAGTGTTCCGAATGCAGTGACAGCACACATACACATATTTCGAATTTCGAACACATTTACCTAAACAAAAGAGTACAAACTGTACTCTCTTCGGCGGTACGTTTTTGAGGCACCGATAGCGTATCTACCTTTATATATACAGAAAATCATTGTATGGAGTGTACGCCACTGCCCACGGACCCCGGGTCACGCATCGATCTCACCCGAACGCTGTACCCAGTAGACCACGGGTGCAGTTTCTTTACGAAAATTAATATAGAATTTGAAAATATATGAGTATAATATGTCCACTTTATAGCTGCGTCCTTGTAACATTACGTCACTGCGGTTTTTCATTATCAAACCATTGCAAGTCATTGTATTTAATGCTACATTGAATTTTAATGGCGCTTCCGTTTTGTGGCAAGCACTCATTGACCACTCTGAGGACCGTAGGTATTCCCCTTTTAAAACCTTTTTTAAAAAAGAGGTTAGGTAGGAGGTTCATAATTTGATTGTTTAATTTTTCATTCTAAATTAATTACTTCCGTACTTAGACTGGTGAAAAACTGATCATTTTTAAAATTTAAAACTGGGCATGATGCTGATTCTTAGAAATTGTGGCAAATAAAA
>PQWD01005345.1:0-40906 GCA_019425675.1 Leucinodes orbonalis | reverse complement strand
TTCATATAATCTACTGGACAATGGCAATGACTCCAAAAGATGATCCTGTCGCTATTTTTTTTTATTTTACAAAGTAACCGACATCAGACGCTCCGCCTGATGTAATGATACGCTTGACCAACAGAGCGGCATAAAGGAACCCAACAACTGATAAACATATATTCTACAAGCAATGCCGCACTGCCCTGTCACCCGAGCAACAGCATGTTAGGTCTCTTTCCCAGTAATTTCGACTAGCTACAGCCCTCATCCCGAAACACAAAGTGCATAACACTCCTGTTCACGACGTATCTACACTGCGGTTACTACCAGACGTCAGTATCGGTCTACCACCTAAAATATATCTCCGTGGTATGTATATGCCAGTTGTCATCTTGCAAAATTCGCTGTCCGCTAACCAACACTGTTATTTTCAGCTATTATCGAAATTCTTGGAGAACGCGAATGACATTGGCTATCAGGTTACCCACTATTATCGGTATATACCCCAAACACAAAAAGAGGCATGACAAAAATATTTAATGAATGGTGGTGAAGTCTAGGTAAGTTCCAAAATAGTTTTCCCACCAAAAAGTTCTATATCGATTGTAGTAAATCAGATATTTTAACTCCATGATGAATCTATAATAAGCAACCTATAATTGTTACAACTAAACACGACCGATGGTGCCAACTTAGTTACTTGAGCTAATAACTGCATAACTCCTGACTGAAACTGAATATTCATTAAATAAATCTGTTAAAGGCAATTTTTAAATTAAATACGCGTATCATAATATATTATTTGCCTAGATTAATAATGTTTGATGAAAACACGCTTCGCAATAATGCTATTTAGATTAAATTTAAGAAGTTATTAGCTAAGCGTTAAGACATGCTGTTTTCCGGTTTTTTAGAACTCTCATAATGCACTTTGACGAAACTTTAACCGTTCTATGTCCTACCGTGCTGACCCTAAGTATTTCGCACCGAACCGAAGCCGATTAATCGCAATCGCACAATCTTCGCAGAAACGAAGCGAAGCCGAGGTTTATAACTCTTTAGTAATTTTGTTTCAATATTGTCTACAACTACAATTTAATATAGATATTTCAAAATTCAATATATGACTGTCTCATATGGAAGTGGTTCAAAGATGAAAAAAAAATTTGATTTATTCGTAAAAAAATAACATTTATTTATTAATTATATAAAGCACCAATCAACCAACAATCAGTCTTTGTTTACTCGACAAAGCCGAAAACTAGACTAATAAATAAACTGAACCAAACACAATGCTTAATAAATAAGAAATGCTGGTCAATTAAATGCACAGTTTAGTCTGTCGTCTGCACTCTTTCGTAACAGTTCGTCAATTCCCGACGTTGCTCGGATCTTCCGGCAAACCTTCGCTCGCCGGTTTTGGCCGGGGTGGCCGAGGTTTCGCCTTTGGCCGAAGTGCCGAGAGCGAAGCCGAAGCGAGCTTCGTCGGACACATACCTTCACAGCGCACGCACGAAAGCTCTATGGAGAATAATTTTAATCAATCTTTTTACTGCTCCACACTATGTTTTAGTACAGCCTATTTCCTTTATCGATAAATAAGAAATCTAAAACTGAAAGTCAGTAGTCCTGAATAAGTGAGTTCAAACGAAACAAACTCTTCAGCTCTTATTAATATCAGTATAGATATAGTAAATTAATTAAATCAATACTTTTTAAATGATTTTATTTATTGCCCTCTCAATATAACACATTATTGAGATGTGTTCGTATGGTTTCTTGCTTAATTGAACATTCGTTTACGTCTTTAATTTTAAGATAAGCAAAGTTCCTATTAAGAGTTTAATCTGGTCTATTTTAAGTCCGCATCCATTTTCCACCAATGCTGAACTGTGTGGAAACCTGAAACACATCGATATTTATTTACCAATAAGTAAATAAAACATAAGTATCTATGAATAATGTTATTTTTACATAAGTAGACGAAATCATCAATATTTATGTTGTGTATTCTTCTAAAAAAACTATTCAAGTTTTTTATCGATTGTAATGACGTCACCGCTTTGTCAAGCACTAGCGTAACCAAACAATTTTGCTATTTTATATTATTCGCGAATTTAAATAAAAACACTATTAATTCTAAAATATTAAATGGGAATCAAAATTATATTGAAAACTTATATATTTCTACTTACATATTTATAAGCCAATTTCTAGCTGAAATTAAGTAAAAAATGGTTCGGAAAATTCCAATGATAAAATCGTTTTTACCAGTTAAAGTGTATTCGCCAAGTACAGCACACGACACATAATTGTATAAGTAATAATTACAATACTAATAGAACAATTAGCAATAATATTCACAATTTTCACTGACACTTGACTGACACAGACAACACACGGGCCGCTATATGGGCCGCTAACTCGCAAAAACAATAACATATAATCCTATATTCGCTGTCTCTTTTTCTCGGCATTTTGTACTTGATTAAGGACCTCTCACTCCCACGCTTCGTGTATCTTATAAGCGCAGCACGCTAATTCTAAATCTATGGTTACCGCCATCTCTTAAAACAGTGTTATAATAATATTACTTCGACTTTTCTGGTACAAAAATGCTGACGTATCATTATAACAATACTGTTTTAAGAGATTGTGGTTACCCCTCCAGGATGGTCATTCTGTACATGTTAAAATCGGGTATCAAAAAATATCCTATAAAAATCATCATCATTAGCCTATAAAGCCCAAGTCAACAGCATATGTTTTCCAACATTGGAGTCATTGCCATTGCTATACAGTGGCTGCCGTAAGAGGTGGATGAATTACTATGTCACCAAGCCTACTCTTCTTGCAGGTACCGTAATTATCGTTGTATAGTCCAATCTAAGCAAGAAGCTCGCTTGTGCTTTGTGTACATAGAAATACCCAGACCAATATTAACAGACATGTTTATGCACACAAATGTTTGTATTGCCCCGGCATCGAACCAGGAACCCTTGTTACAGCGGACATATTACAGTTGATGGCCAGAACTTAGGTTGAAAGAAGATGGATTCTGGCGCAAATTAATGACACCTATGTTCAGTTGGAGGTAGCAATTGATCAAAGCAAGCAAACCAATGGATTTCTGGTGCAACTCAATGAGACATATGTTTAGTTGATCGAAACACATGGGCGTACTGGGGCAAGCTGGGGCGCCTGCCCCACCCTGGCTTAACAAATTTAAACAAAAAATAAATACCAGAGGAGAGGGAGGGATACGTTCACTGTTGCCCCACCCTGAGCCCCAGACTGGCTACGCTCATGTCGAAGCATGCAAACCTTCAGGACACAGGCAAAGAGTGCCCTAATTATCGTCATCGAAACATCATAGAAGATGCTTAGTTAATAATAAAATCTTTACAAAAGCCAAACTTATTCCCTTTCTGTCGTTACGTATTTCGCAACGTCTGGAACAGCATTTCCGAAAAACAACTTGCTCCAGAGCATAATTTGTGTTGTTTCCCTTTTGGCACTGTGAATAGAGATGAAAATCGCATAGATTTCTTACGAACTAGGTCATGGGTGCACCCACGACGACTAGACGAGGATAAAATTAAAATTAGATAAGATATTTTTGAAAACAGTATTACTGCTTAAGTCACGTATGTCACTGACCGATTTACTATCGTGTTAGTAGTGTTAGGCCCGTATTCGAAAACGAGACTCAAGCATTCTATTTATTTATTTATTTCATAGGAGAACCAACAGCAATGAAACACAAAAATATACACAAATAACAACAGGTAGCCAATTTTAGGTCCTCACTAATAAAGATTGTATAGAAAAGAACACCCGAATGCTTAATAAGACTAAACAATTAAAATACAACAAATGAGCCAACACAAAATCAACACAAGAAATTACTCAAATTTGGGTACTTTCAAAAAAATTCCTGCTCATAGCACTCCTCGCCGAATCTTTACTTAGATTTAGTAAGGGATGCCGCTATCTATCGTATATAGCGCTATCTCTTTTTAACTCAATTTGGGTAAAGGTCAACGTTGTCTACGGCCCTTAGTATCTTCCAGTAGACTAAAGTAAAGACCTTATTATCAGAAGAAATTTTCGCTGATGGCCTTCACGTCTGCACTGGGTTTCTTCCAGGTCGTCCTGATATCAATAGACACCGGGAGCTTTGAAGAAGCAACGAGTTCATATTTACATATCAGTAAAAATGTATGGTTTAGTTTCGTTACTTCAGATCAAAAACATAATATAAGCATATCCTCCCACGTAGCGAAACGGCGAAGCCATACATATTTACTGATATGTAGAATTTGTCGAAGTTAGATTCGGTACAGTTGATTCAGAAGCGTGGCTCTACATGAGATCTGATATCTTTTTTACTGGGCAATCCTTATGTGGTCGTCTTGGCAACATTTTACATGAAATGTTTTTGGTGGATGCGTGGTGGAGAGCGACGGTGGCTCAATGGTGTGGACTGTTGCCCTCCTACCGGGAGGGCTGAGGTTCAAATCCCTCCACGTACCAATACATTTTCAAATTTTCAAAATTATATGTACGTTATCCGACAGTCTTACGGTGAAGGAAAACATCGTGAGGAAACCTGCGCACGCCTGCGAAGAAATTCAAAGGCTGTGCGTGAAGTCGTCCAACCCGCACTGGGCCCGCGTGGACGACTAAAGCCTAAACACCCGCGTACGGGCAGGCTCGTGCCCCTCGGTGGGAACGCTTAATGAGCTGATGATGACGTTTTTGGTGGGATTTTGATTAATTTACTTATGTTACAAAGGATTCTATATACTCATCGAGATTCTATATAATTTGATGTACAAGACAATTACCCCTCCACGGCAATGTTTATGGCACTTCATTCACAAGTTCTATTGTCAATGTTTACATTCCATATTCATTGTACGTACGACGCTCTCGGCAAACAATGTTTAGGTTTCGCAAACACTAGTATCGCAATGGACAAATCAAGTGCTCCATCCTAGGCGCATCGCCTGTGCTTAACATCAGGCAATAGGCATAGATGAATGGAAGTCCTCGACAGTGCGTTTTTGTCGTAATTTCATGCCACGAACGACGAAATTGTGGAATCAGTTGCTGCCGGAGATATTTCCTGAGCGATACGACCTTAAAAAAAAGAGCGTATTCCGGCAACGCATTTCAGTGCCCTCTGGTATTGCAAATGAACATGGGGGGTGACATTTACAATCAAATGAGCCGTTTGCTCGTTTGCCTGCTATAGTATGAAAAAAAAAGCAAACCTATGTATAATTGTAAAAATAAAAATCTACGCGCTACGAGTACGTGTGCTTAACATCAGGCAAGGCGGCGTCCAACGCGAACCTACAATTTTTAATAAAGGACATGACAAGACCAGGCATAAAGAGGATGACACTAAGATGAAATAAAACAGAAACTGGCGAGAAGAAGCTCGTGAAAAGAGCTACCGCCCGATAGCCGAACCCAAGTTATTGGAAGAACCCGATTGATATGTCGCAGCCAACTGGTTAAAATTGCCGTTCAATCAAACATCTAGTCCTAACCCTTTTACTGAACAACGCCATTCAACCACACGACTATACGACGCTTAGCCAACTGGTTACACTAAGGTTGGTTTGCAGGCTGAACCGTTGACTGGCGGAAACAAAAGACGAATCCCTGTTTTGGAGGCAGGGTTGCCAAACGTACGAGGTTCCTCGTACAAATACGAGATTTGTGGTCATGTGGTACGAGGTACGAGGACACTTTCAACCTCGTACAATTTTGTACGATATTTTGTAAAATGACTGAGCTACATATTAAAAACTAGTGACATCCATCAGAACTGGAACTTTTACTCAAAAACATCTATTGGCCGCATTTAGACGATCATTGTCTGCAGACTGTAGTAGTTATGTCTACCGGGAAAACCACGATTAGTAAAACATTTTGTCCTCCGCGTTAGTCGTCTATATCACAAAGTGTTAGCGTTTTTTAGATGTACGAGGTTCGAAAGTCAAAGTACGAGCTTTTTTGCTGCTTATATACGAGGAATTTCGTTTCGGGGTTGGCAACACTGTTTGGAGGGCACGTTGAACAGTCGGTGCCGGCTACAATCTTACGATGGTAGTTAACCCCACCAATCCGCATTCGGCGCAGTGATAAGGCAGAAAATTGTAGCAGAAAAACACTATGGTCAGGGACGAAAAAAGACTTGGTGGCAAAAAAGGCTGCTTTCATTAATAAACTTTGACTGCAATGTGCAAATACATATTTTTGAACATATTCTATTAAAAAACAGGGACCAAGTTCTTTTTCGTTCCTGGCCATCGCGTTTTTTCTGCTAGAATTTTCTGCCATTTTCAGCCTCATGGCGCAGTCGATTACGACTCGATATCCCCAACTGCACTGTGTGGAAAGGCCTGTGCACTAAAATAGGACTATATGTACGATAATATGTTGTAGAAAGTTCATGGAAATATGGCATTTTAAAACTTGGAAATACAACTCTGTCAGTAAATATTACTATTAGTGACTGGTTACAATCGCATTCAGCATAACAATGTCGTATACCTCATACTTTCCATCAACATTCATGGAATCGTTATGTATAATTTATGCGTCGTGAAGGTCTTTTGAATCAGTTCCAGCTATGCAAATATTGTTTGAGTAGATACATTGAATTAGTCATTTAATAGTAAAGCAATTATAGTAAATTGGAGTCAGCTGGTGACCTTTAGAGTTATGTTTGGAATTGAAAATATTGAGTTAGATATTAGAAGACTCTTAACTACAACTAGGTGTTAGACTCAATATTGAGTCATTTAGGTAGGTACCACTGCAGTGCCAGATATCGTCGCGTGACATGGAGTGTTATGCACTTTTGTATTTCGGGATGAGGGCACTGTAGCTAGTGAAATTAATGGGTATAAGGGTCACCTAACAACGTCTCCGATGAGGGGCAGTACAGCATTGGAGGATAATAACTGTCTATCAGTTGTTGGTCTCCTATGATGCTGCTCTAACATGATTGAGCATATCACTTACCATCACGTCAGCATCCTGACCGTCCTGCAAACTTATAAATAAAACCAGAGGCGACTTACTCAAATAAGCCTATTCAAAGAAGTCTGTAGGAAGCAATCCATAGAGTTTAGGCCTTAAATCTGTATTGAATATAAATAATTTATTGCATTTACTTTCTGTAGAGTATTTAAAGTTTAATGTTCACTAAAACTGTAATTCCAAATTGATAGTTAAGTGTTACATTTGATTTTATTTTATGACTTTTGCCTGCATCTTCATCCATATAGGATTTCTTTTATATGCCCTTGGAATTTATTATTTGTTCCTCTATAAATTCTGTTTATCCTCAAGTAACCCGTATAATGAAGTATAAGTCATTTTTATCATTAATGCCCCCATAAAAATATACATATAAATTATATTAATATCTTCAGCAGATATTGATATGAATTTCTGCTTGACAAATAAGATTCGTATGAAATCAGTGCAAGTGAATAAAGACTACCAAATAAAGAATTTACAACCTCCGGTATTAATAACCTACACTCACATGGATTTTATTCACTGAAAAGCCTAAGGGTTCACTAGAATCAAAATATACGACTTTTAAGACGTGTTTATAAGTACCTTCTAAGAAACTCATAACACCAGGTCTACCACCAACTAAACACGTGCGTTCCGGGATCGATAACACTCCTCAGCTCGGCATAAATAAAAGATCGCCGACATAATCTACACATCGATTTAAGCACATTTCACCCACATGACAATCATAACAAATGCTATTCAAATAAGAACAAATGCCAGATTGATTTTGCAGACAAATCAAAAAGAATATTCCAGTAGTTGATACATGAAAAATGATTTACTCACCAAAATAATACAGGGCAAATTCTATTCTATTTTACACACTACACAGAGTTTTATTGCACGGAACAAGACACTTGTTTAAGTTAATAGACCAATTAAAAGCACTGGCTAAGAACTGAGCTACTTGATTTAAATAATCGAAATATGAACACGATTTGATTAATTTAATAAAAGTCTCGCTATTTTACGTACTGTATCAAACGAAGTTGAAAAAGTACTAGTAGTTCCGCCAAATTCCAGTAGAGGTGCTGTTCAAGACATTTGACATTTCTTAGAATGCGTTCGTTGATCAAAAGTTCTTGTTAGTTAAATTATAGACTTTTGCTTTTGTTTTAGCAAACATCTTCTTATTAATGAATATTGGTTATGTATTGTTATAATGATGGTACAAACCTCACCATAGTAGTTCAAAAGGAAAACACTACACAAACACTAACTAAATTAAATTGTTCATGAACGTACTGTTTACGTTTCTGCTGCTGTCAATTATTTGTAGGGATGTACAAGTTGTACAATACAGTCCACAAAACTCGATACAATCGTATCTTGGTCACTAATTATACTGAGTATTTTTCTTATATTATATAGATATTACATAAAGTTTGCAATATATTTTGATGATACGTCCCAAACTTTCTGGATGACTGGACTGATGATAATAATGTCTGATATCAGGCACTTCTATTTTCTAATTTGATTCGTAAATCACATAATTATGAATACACGTATCAACCAGATCAACACATTATATGATAGTAAAAATAGCACTACAATTCCAAATCTATGGGTAAAAGACAGTAGGGTATGATACCTTCAAAAAGACAACCCTATACTGATGTTGAAATCATTCCAGTCGAGACGATAACCGACCTGTCAACACTCAAGCGGCAGTAAATATCATACAAAGATAATGAAGTCATTTAATCATAATGATAGTAGGATATATTTATTTTTATTCTAATATTGCCTGGGTCGTGAATATCTATACAATTGTGTCAATACTACTATTAATGTTATACGTCAAATGTCGATAAACTATCGATAGTCCGCTATTGATACCACTAGTCCAATACGTCATTGTCATTATCATATGTCAAATTTGTCAAAACTTATCAAACGTAAATATTAATAATACTACTCGTACAGGAAAATGTGAATTTATTTATTGTCATACGTATTAATACAACCATTTGTTTGTACTTTTATGTGACTATAATTTCATTACGCATTTTGTAGTGTATCTAATTATCCGTTTTCTGGAAACTTCGTCACGTAAACAATGTTAAAAAATGTGGAACTACGCAAACTCCCAGCGGGGTCGTTGTGTCGGATCACGCAGATTCTGGAGACGAACGGCGACTGGAAGAAGGTTATGTCGCTTATACCCAAGCGGTTAGATGAGGAAACTACTGAAACCAAGTACAATAATGAACACATGAGGTAATTCCTAATAAAGTAACCATATCTTATCAAAACTAATTGTCCTACTGACATCTATTCGCTATGTTATGTTTCTATGTTTAGCCACACCATAGCTAAGCTGTGCTGGAAAGCCTTGTAGTGTGTATGGCCAACCTCCCTCACATCCTTCGCCTGCTTACAACTACCGGCAGCTCACAGTATTTTTTTTTCTTTGATTCCGTTCAGCCATGATTTTATTTCGCCTTTAGTATATTATTTGAACTCCTGTACTCTTACGCGCAGCACTGCCAAAAGGCAGCACTGGCAGGGTCGCCATGCAATGTGGGACACCGGGAGACGGAATGAAAACACGTATTGAGTGCGCACTCTAAGTATATTGTCTATATCAAATGACTTACAACTATGCTTATATACTAACTTGTGTCTATGTGTGAGGGAGGTTGGCCATACACACTACAGCCTGTACCCTTCAGCAGGCTGTGAAAGGCTTATGATATTGTGTATTTGCTTTGTATTTTTAAGTTAGTAACCTTATTTTCTGAGAGATGGTTTGTGATTAGTAAAGTGGTAATGATGCGTGAATTGCATCACTCATGTAGTGAGTGAATTATTTATTCCTGATTGAGAGTCCTTTAATTTTATCCTAGTAGTTGAATGAACAGCTAAACTGTACTATGTGGGTCGCGGAGTTGGGTGATGAAATTCTTATGGTAGAAGGACCTCACTATAAGGTATAATTGTGTAAAAATTTAAAGTGAGGAGATTTTTAGTTTTTGAGATATTAATGATTAAAAATCAAAAAATTATAGGTATTTTTTGGGTCTGGTAATTGGGTCCCTCATGGCACGAAAACTAGAGGTTTCCTCAAGAGGGGGAGTAGTAGGGGGGGTCCTTAACTTAAGGAGGGGGTGAGGCCCTCCTAAAAAAAACCCATATATGTGCGGCCCATATAGTACAGTTTTACCGAATGAACTTCCATTGGATATATTTCTGGAGCCATAAGACCAGGGCTTACACTCTTTTAAACGGCTGGCAATGCATTTTGGGGACCTCTAGTCTTGCAAATGTTCATGGGCAGTAGTGTCACTATCAGGTGAATTATATGCTCTGTTCTGTTTAGTAAAAAATAAAAATAAATGAGTTCTTATATTTTGATAAGTTGTTGGATTGTCTTTCATTCATCTTAACAAAACTTATTTTCCTTGATTCTCAAATCATGCAGTAAGAGAAATTAAAATCTTTATAATAAATATTTTTTAAGAACACCCATACTGCCTACCTTCTTCAATATATCCAGTACTGAAAATGTATGACTAAAGTGCTGTTGCTAACTTTAAATGTAAAAGATGTTTACATTAAAAGTTATAGCATATAATTATACTGCCTGTCCCATTGTTCAGCTACAACATAACTGCAATGGCGATAGTTCTAGGTTGAGGGACCTGATGCTGTAACTGGCAGACAAAACGTGATGAGGAAATAAGACTTATTCAAAAATGAAATTCCAAACAATTCACATCTTGTTGTTAAAAAAAATATTCAAAAACAGTATTTGTAGGACCAATTCTTTTTTCGTTCCTGTCATCACATTTTTACTGCTACAATTTATCTGCCAGTTGTAGCCTCATGTACCTGATGCATAGTCTACTTTACTAGACGGTAGACTCGGTACTGAGTCGTCTAGGTGCCAATCCGGTGCCAGATATCATCCGGTAAAATAGGAGCGTTTTGAACTTCTGTGTTTCTGGATGAGGACACATGTAGCATGTAGCTTGTGAAATTACCGAGTATAAGACAACGGCGGATCCAGGGGAGGGTGATGGGGGTCATGACCCCTCCTGAGCTATTTTTAAGTACTATACTAATGTACATTAACAAAATACCTTATAAGTTCTTTACTTGACTACTACTATGTGACCCTCCTGGCGCCTAGCCTGGATCCACCCTTAGTATAAGAGACCTAACATCTGTCGTGTCGGGTATCGGGCACAGGGTAGTGTTGACGAAAAATAATGGCTGCCTATTGTTATTCATTCCCTTCAACAGTACAACTGTCATGGTCAGGCGTATCACTTACCACCAGGTGAGCGTACTGATCGTCCAGTCCCCTTAATTTCGTTAAAGAAAGTACACTCATTGTAATATTAGAAAAAATCTAATATGAACTATCAATTTGTACATCAGAGTAATAGAAGACTACGCGAAACAAACAAACAGAAATTGTGCAGAGATCCTGTTCGATGAATGGGGCACGTCGGGCAAAGTGAGACCGACGTTGGGGATCCTGCAAGAGATCATTATGAAGGCGGGCATCTACAAGGCGGCCGATGAGATCGCTAAAATGCTGAAAGGTACATAGCTGTTTTTAAACATTAAAATTATTCACAAATTGTGCAGTATATACTTAATTTTAGTATTTGAGGACTTTTGACAAAAAACGGGCTCTTAAAAATGTGAAATAAGCGTGTTAAAAACGATAAGTGGTTATTATATTTTTCGTGGGTATTTTTATTTATTTTGTGCTGTGACGTCCAGGGCACGGCAATGCGTTTATAGAGATGCGTTTTTCATGGTGAGTGCTCCAAGGAACTGTTTGATATCATGCCGGTGTCACCGTTTTACCATCGTACGACTCGACGCCGAGCTAGAGTCCATCCATACCACCTGGAAACTTTCGCTTCCAAAACCGTTCGTTTCCAGCGATCGTTCCTTCCGCGTGCGTGCAAATTATGGAATGACCTTCCAGCCTCGGTGTTCCCTAATAACTACGACATGTCCTTCTTCAAACGAGGTTTAAAGAGAGCCCTTTCCTTTTGATAGGCAGCGGCATGGCTATGCCCTTAGCATTGCAGTTGTCCATGAGCGGCGGTTACCGTTTTCCATCAGATGGGCCGCCAGCTCGTCTGCCTACATAAGCAAAAAAAAAGACAATTTTATTTGTATCAAAGAACACACACAATATTTTAAACAATAAATTAAAACATCACAACAAAAATTACACAGATATGAAATAAATAAATCCAAAATAGAAGCAGATAACGGGTGTATGTGTGTCGCAATGATACAAAAGGGATATGAATCTCAGCTTTGGGTTTACCGAAAGCAAACCGCTGATTTGCAGCTACAATACAAATTACATTATTGCATCAGTTCAAAAGGTTAATTAGTTTATATTTTTCACGATTACGAATCATGAAAGCTTAGTCAATACATAATATTTAATCATCATCATATCAGCTACAAGATGTCATGCTGAATATATGCCTACCCCAATGAACTCCACTCCCATTGGTCAGAGGCTATCTGCATCCAGCAGCCACACACCTTCCTCAGGTCCATCGTCATTAAATATTTATTTTGTTTTAAACTAAAATTACCTCAGCTCTATTAGGCCTGACCATACGTACGTAAAAATATATATATGAATTAAGCTAATTAAGAGTGAGTATTACACCGACTAGAGTCGGTCTAGCCTAATCTATATCTACCTACGTTGAATGGCCCCTGTTGAGGGATGAATGTTGAGGCGATTTCAATAATGAAAGGCAATTTCAAAGAGTGATTGATTTATTTTCGAAACCTTACTTATATAGGTACAAAAGTTTAGTATTATCCCGAGAGAATAAAAACATATTGCAATTTCACTCAACACAAAAGTAAAATAAGTTGAAGGTGTACTAATATCTAAAAATATTGGAGTACCCCTCGTTTCGTATAAATATGAAAACGCGCTCACTTGCTAATCAGTTCTGCCGATCACCTGAGACAATGCGTTTGTGTATGACATCACCACAGCCCCTTAAAATGCACTAACTGCGATCTGTATTCGCAGAACCTCTCCCGCCGAGGCCTAAAGAGGGTCCCGCAGCACCAATAGACACGGGCATCACCGAGCTGCTCAACAGCACCAAGAAGAAAAACCAAACCGAGTCCACGGCACAAATGAAGAGCTCCGGCTTCCCAAATCTGCAGAAGATGCTGCGATCACTGGGCACAAAGTCCACGCAGCAAGTCAAGACTGACTCTAACTACGATAGCTATAATGGGATACCAAATATACCAGACTTTGGTGCGCTCATGCCGTCACAAAAACACGAGAAGCAACTATCCGATATACGAGTGCCGTACCAAAGGAATATGATAATGATAGACTCGACTATATTGAAGAATAAACAATTGACACGCTTTGAATACAACGAACTAGAAGATATAACCAGTCAGTTCTCCAACGAATTGATACACGGCCGTGTGGCCCGACCGGGAAAATAGGCAGTGGAGGGTTCGGCGATGTGTACGCCGGCTTCCACAAGCAGCACGGAACGTTGGCGATCAAGAAGATAAGGGTTAGAGACCCTACATGGGATAAACAAGACCCGGACTTCATAGCGCGCACTTTTAACTCGGAAGTGATGTTTTTGGCCAAGTTGAGGCATGAGAACATAGTGCCGATTATAGGGTACAGTATACATATGGAAGCGTCGATACCGTCTTTGTGTATTGTGTGCCAGTATATAGACGGGGGTTCGTTAGATCAGAATTTAGCTGCGAAGAGGTTAAACGGGAAGCAGCGGATTGATATAATGCTTGGTACGGCTATGGGGTTGAAATATATCCATAACAGCGAGGTGACAGATCCTAGTATTGGAGAGGAGGAGAAGGTGAAGTTGCTGCATGGCGATGTGAAGAGTGCAAATATACTGCTGACCAGGGATTTTAAACCGAAGGTATGTGGGTTTGATAATTCTGCACTAGCTAAAACACCTGATGTATAATACAAATACAAAAAATATTTATTGCCTTTTAAATGGAGGTACATAAGAAGTAAGGTTAGGTTAATATAAAGTACAAACGCTTATAAACAAACCTAAATAAAACTGGTACAATACTTAATGCTAACTTATGTTTAAAATTAATTATTTAAAATACCTGGCAATGGGTACCAGTCTCAGCGCTAGGCTAGCCAGGCTAGCCCAGCGCTGATTTTCAGTTAAGCCCCTGGGATAGTTCTAATGATGCTTGTCATTTGGAGGCATTGTGTGAAGCAACTTTAGTGTGTGTGTTATTTTAACTTAGTGCAAGCAAAATAAATAAATGATTTTGATGAGTTAATGTGTACATAAATGGTTAATTAATTTTCTATCACCACAGCTCTGCGACTTCGGCCTAGCCAAGCAGTTCAACACGACAATGATGACGGAGAACCTGACCGGCACACGCGCCTACATGTCCCTGGAAAGGATACGGGGCATGATCACCCAGAAATCGGACGTGTACAGCTTCGGCGTGGTGCTCCTGGAGATACTGACCGGTTTGCAATGCAACGTGAAGTGCGGCAGTGAGATAATTAATATAAAGGATTACATGAGGCTGCGAGCGCCGACGGGCGAGGTGAGCGAGCTCCTGGACCCAGTGGTGGGGCCGTGGAGTGTGGGGCAGGCGGTGTACGGCTTGGCGCAGAAGTGCCTCGTCGAGGACTACATACTGCGGCAGCCCATAGACGCCGTGTGCGACGGCCTGCAGGCGATCGCCGACGCGGCGGGGGATTAACTCAAATAAATACTTCATAATCTAGCTCAACTGTTACCGGTCGGGACAAAATGGAAAATATATAATACTCATACACATAAACACACACACAGATATGCGCACAAACAAACACACACGCATACAAAACACACCGTTACCGGTCGACACGAACACATAAACACGTACGTTTACAAGCAGACACACACATTAGTCTCACGCACACATAACACACGCAGAGAGACACACACACATGCCCTTGGAAAGTATACGAAGTATGATGACCTAGAAACAAAGCTCAGAAAGCTTCGGCGTGTTGCTCCTAAAAATACCAAGTAAAGTATAAATAATAATGAAAATAAAATTATACCTCAGTTTTATTGACAAGTGAATTAATGTTACTGATATAATTTTGCTAAAAATAATATACATTCCACGCGCGGTTTGAAATGTTGTAAAAAATCGTGTGTTCAATAGTTAACTTTACTACCTTAAACTATGAAACTAACCAATAGTCTTCCATTTACCTAAAAACTGTTTTATACCATTAATATAGTAAGTTTGTAATAATAAAATTGGACTGTTGCATTTATTATAAGTAAAAACTACAGTGAAGTCAAATTGGGAAACAATTAGGACTATCATCATCATCAGCTCATTAAACGTCCCCACCGAGGGGCACGAGCCTACCCGTATAGGGTGATTAGGCCTTAGTCGTCCTCGCAGGCCCAGTGCGGATTGGACGACTTCACACACAACCTTCGAATCTCTTCGCAGGCGTGCATGAAGGTTTCCTCACGATGTTTTCCTTCACCGTAAGAGCGTCGGATAACGTACATATATTTTCGAAAATTCGAAAATACATTGGTACGTGTCGGGATTGAACCTCAGCCCTCCCGGTAGGAAGGCGACAGATTAGGACTATAATAGGTATCAATGTTGGTGACTTACGCATATTTAGATAGAAAATGTATACAATTATTATAATATTTACATTAAAATAATATATTTTTATATAGAATTATCTGATATAAAAATTAAATATATTTTACACATACACCTATTGTAATTTTTCCAATATTTTACCCCCTAAAAAAGATTTTCCTTTGAATCAAGAGTGTGCTTTAGTTTAGCGGGACTTTCGTAGTCCAATTTTTTAGTAAAGGAAAATGTGGCCATGATGAGAAAATGCATCAGCTGCAGGGCCGGATCTACCTACAGGCTACTTGTGAAGCCGAGGGACCGGAGGTTACTAAGGGCCCCTGGACCGTACTAAAAGCAATAGGCGAATCGGTTTCTCTCTCATTCAATGGTTGTCTGGAAGAGATTGCTACCACAGAAATAAGGTTCTGCGATATACGTGACCGGCCCACTGCCACTTGGACTTGCTGATTCGACATTCACACAGCCTCAACTAGTCCCAAGTTAGTGGGATGGGTGGGAGTCGGATAACCATACTATATATAATATATATATATATATATATATATATACTAGCTTTTGCCCGCGGCTTCGCCCGCGTTAAATTCGGGATGACAAAATTATTCTGTTTTCGTTACCAGGAAAGTGGAGCCATCCACTTGGTAACAAAAACAGAATAATTTCAACACTGCTTCTTCTTTTTCTTATTTAAGGCTTTAAGGGCCGGTTTGCAAAAACTTCATTATGCAATATTTATTGTTCATGACAAATAGCCATCATACTTGTTTTGAGCTTTCTACCTTGTAAACTGTTTAAACTTATAAAGAAAAATTATGTATACATATATATCACTATACAGAGGAATCCCCCACCCAAGTTAAAAAGTTTTGGAGTCTATTTCCAATAACGGATCCCTTCTCCCCCCTCTCCCAATTTAAAAGGTTTTGGGGTCAATTTTGTGGATATATATATATATAACTATACATAGGCTTCCCCCCACACCTTTAAAGGTTTTGGGGTCTATTTCCGAAAAAAAAACATATATATATGTGTTTTTTTTTTCGGAAATAGACAGAATAATTTCAACACTGCAACACTGCTTCTTCTTTTTCTTATTTAAAGCTTTAAGGGCCGGTTTGTAAAAACTTCAATATGCAAGATTTATTGTTCATGACAAATAGCCATCATACTTATTTTTAGTGTTCTACCTTGTAAACTGTTTAAACTTCTAAAGAAAATTATGTATTCATATATATCACTATACATAGAAATCCCCCGCCCCAGTTTAAAAGTTTTAGAGTCCATTTCCAAAAACGGATCCCCTCCCTCCCCCCTCCCCCAATTTAAAAGGTTACGGGGTCAATTTTGGGGATATATATAACTATACATAGGCTTCCCCCCACACCTTTAAAGGTTTGGGGTCTATTTAAAAAAAACATATAATACATATATACATCACTAATTACATATATATTTATATATATTATATCAGTATTAAGGTTTTTGGGTAAAATTTCTGAACAAATATATACATATATATATATTAAATAAAATAAAAATAAAACACACACACAATATAATATTATATATATATATATATATATATATATATTCAAGGTTACCGTCTATCGACATACCAACTTTCAATAAAATCTACCTTAAAAACTGCGGAAATTTGGATATGATACTTCCTCCCCTATTTGAAGGGATTGGGGGTGGATTTTTGAAAAAAAATATGCCATATTTTTTCTTTTGTGACATATAATCCGCATACCAAATTTCAGCGTACTACAAAAATTGCGGAATGTTTCATATAAACTTCCAACCCCTATTTTAGGGAAGTGGGGGGTGAAAACGGGACAAAAAGTAGCCTAAAACCTATTCTAGGTTACCTACTACCAACATACCAAGTTTCAATAAAATCTACCTTAAAACTGCGAAAAACCGAATATGACACTTCCTCCCCTATTTGAAGGGTTTGGGGTGGATTTTTGAAAAAAAAATATGCCATATTTTTTCGTTTCTGACAAAAGTCCGCATATCAAATTTCAGCGTCGTACTACAAAATTGCGGAATGTTCCATAAACTTCCAACCCCCATTTGAGGGGTGGGGGGTGAAAACGGGACAAAAAGTAGCCTAAACCTTTCTAGGTTATCCTACACAACATACCAAGTTTCAATAAAATCTACCTTAAAACTGCGAAAAACCGAATATGACACTTCCTCCCCTATTTGAAGGGTTTGGGGTGGATTTTTGAAAAAAAATATGCCATATTTTCGTTTCTGACAATAGTCCGCATACCAAATTTCAGCGTCGTCTACAAAAATTGCGGAATGTTCCATATAAACTTCCAACCCCCATTTAGGGAGTGGGGGTGAAAACGGGACAAAAAGTAGCCTAAAACCTATTCTAGGTTACCTACTATCAACATACCAAGTTTCAATAAAATCTACCTTAAAACTGCGAAAAATCGAATATACACTTCCTCCCCTATTTGAAGGGTTGGGGGTGGATTTTTGAAAAAAAATATGCCATATTTCTTTTTTGACATATAATCCGCATACCAAATTTCAGCGTCGTACTACCAAAATTGCGGATGTTCCATACAACTTCCAACCCCCATTTAGGGAGTGGGGGTGAAAACGGGACAAAAAGTAGCCTAAAACCTATTCTAGGTTCCTACTATCAACATACCAAGTTTCAATAAAATCTACCTTAAAACTGCGAAAAACCGAATATGCACTTCCTCCCCTATTTGAAGGGTTTGGGGTGGATTTTTGAAAAAAAAAATATGCCATATTTTTTCTTTTGTGACATATAATCCGCATACCAAATTTCAGCGTCGTACTACCAAAATTGCGGATGTTCCATACAAACTTCCAACCCCCATTTTAGGGAGTGGGGGTGAAAACGGGAATAAAAGTAGCCTAAAACCTATTCTAGGTTACCTACTATCAACATACCAAGTTTCAATAAAAATCCGTTCAGCCGTTTAGGAGTGAAAGCGTAACAAACAGACAGACAGACACAGACAGACAGAGATACTTTCACATTATAATTAGTATGGATATATATTGTAAATACATACATATTATACATAGAAAACACCCAGACCATTACAGACATGTTCATGCCCACAAATGTTTTACTGCCCGGGAATCGAACCCGGAACCCTTCTATCAAAGTTGTGACGGAATACCGAAACAGTTGGATTGTAATGTGTCGTTATTTTTCTCGTTTATCCAATGCCATTGAACTTATTAAATGTACTTTTTTGGCCTCGACTTTAGACTTTTACTAGACTTTTTGGAGCTGGACGCGGAAGGTGGGGCAGACAGCGATTTTGAGGATGGGGATCCTTTGGATAGCTCTGCGAGTCCAGAGATCGAGGAGCGCGTGGAGTTCACGTATCTGCCAACGGAATGACTCGGATACCTTGTGGAGAAGGATCGCACCGATGACAGATACTTGAGACAGCTAGCCGACGAACAAATGTTGGAGAACAATTGGTCCAACGATCCAAAAGTGATTGCTGGCAAACGGGAAACGTTTGTTGGTAAAGCAGGCCCCACATTTGCCAGCGGCGACATCTCCCCCCTAGAAATCTTTCAGCAGATATGGAACACAAACATCGTTAGTCTTATTGCAAACGAAACTAACCGGCGTGTGAATCAAAAGGTCACTGAGACTGATAAGCCGCAAAGCCGCCTCGTAAACTGGACACCCGTGACAGCTGAGGAAATACTCATATTTTTCGGAATTGTAATGCTCCAAAGCTCAGTGGCGGTTTCTGTAGAACACGAGTATTGGACCCCAGCCTTATCACAACTTAGGGTAGGGAATTTCAAAGACCTCATGTCGTACAACCGATTTGTCAGCATAAAACGTTGCATGAATTTCGTGGACGAAACACCCGCAACCACTCCGTCCAAGATCCACAAGGTCAAGCCAATTGTTCATCATTTGAACAGTAAGTTCAGTACTTTATATCGGCCCGATCAGACTATCGCAATCGACGAGTCCCTACTCCTGTAGAAAGGTCGCCTCTCGTTCGCGCAGATGGTTGCGAATAAGGCTGCCAAGGTTGGCGTGAAAACGTACGAGCTATGTGAATCTCGGACGGGGTACCTGTGAAAATTCTTATTGTACGTAGGGAAGGAGTGTCGCGGAGCCACTGAGTATGGCGCGGACTGGGTACCCCCGGGGGCTACTTCGGAAATAGTGCATGACTTGGTGCGACCACTTCTGTACACCGGTCATACTCTGGTGATGAATAGGTTCTATAATAGCCCGCTACTGTCACGCTGCCTCAAATCCAAGGGCACTGACTCAATAGGCTTCGGCCTTCCTTCAGCCCTTCGGCTGAACCGCGAGTTTGTGCCCGAAAGCCTCCGTGATAGAACAAAAGCCAACATGCGGCCCGGGGAAGTGGCCTTTAGCCAAACAAGGGATCTAAGGATTTGTGTGGCGAGAGACAAGAGCGTTGTCGGACATATCTCCACTTATCACAACACACAAAATGGAGGTACAGAAAACCAAGGAGGGATTTACAAGGTTGTTCAAGATTATAATATGATTAAAGGTGGCCTTGACAAGAAAGACCAGCGCTTGCAAGCGTTTCCCATAGAACGGGCGAGAAACGCAACGTGGCATAAAAAATTTTTTCGCCGTTTGCTTAACGTCTCCATACATAATTCCTATATAATTTGTAAGCACACCCACTCCCGCCTCGCACACCGCCAGTTTCGTCTACAGCTAGTGAAAGAAATTATAAACGCGTTTGGTAAAAAAAAACATTGAGCCGCCTCTGCCATCGCCTTTGGGACATTTCCCCGTGAAAACAGGTAAAGCCAAGAGTCGATGCAAGATTTGCGCTTTAAAGAAGATTGACAAGGTCACTCGCGTGATGTGCGAAGCTTGCCAGGTGAACCTTTGCGCACTTGATTGTTTCAAAGATTATCACGTTTCAATAAAATGTACAAATTTTCTTAACATTTCTCTTAATTCCCCTGTAACCCTTAAACTGTAGTCCGTAACACAGCTACATTTGAAGCATATCTGTTATTCTTCTTCTTCTTTAAGTGCCTCTTCATTCTTTAAGGTTGGCGGTCAGCTTTTTTTACTCGATCTTATCAACTGGTAGTCGGAACAGTTTTTCGACGGAAGTAATGCCGCTCCACTCTCGGATATTTCGCAGCTATGATTTTCTCTTGCGTCCAGCGCGCCTCTGTTATTCTACCTATTTCTGTTATGGCGGTAGAAATGGTAACATCCTCGGAGACAAAAGTCAAACATGCCCTTTAGTTTGGAACACGGCAATACAAAAAGCATTACTTTTATGGTGGTAGAAACAAGTGACGTGGTACCACGCAGATATGGAGCAAACTCCACCTTTCTGGAACACGAGACTAAAAGCATAATCGTTTCAAGTCGGTGACATGAAAGTATTCACGCATGCAATGTGACCAATGTTTACCAATGATATAAAAAAGTATAGATTCGTCATGTATATTCCTCACAAAACTATCGAAAAAAGTGTTTCGAATGCAGTGACAGCACACACATATTTCGAATGAGGTCACGTTTTCCCAAAACAAAAGCCTACAAACTGTATTCTCTTTGGCGGTTCGTTTTTGAGGCACGGATGGCATATTCACCTTTATATATACAGAATAAAATAATAATAACTAGGCAGTATGGATAGCGACTGTAGCCTGTCCCAAATGGAATAAAAAAGAATATTTGACATTTATGTGATTGAAGCGAAAACAATTCATATTTCATTCAACGTTGTTATTTTTAAAATGCCCTCTTGCCGGCGTTTTATGTGTTGATACTTGTTTTTCTAATTAAATCTATATCAATCAACGCACAATCTGAAAACCTTTAAAAGATTTAAGATGATCAGCATAGCACGCGCAGCTCGACTCGCTCGCGAAGTTAAAAACTTCGAAATGAAATCTCCTTGGGGAATTGTCTGCACCCCAGAGAAAGAAGACTGTTACGATGTATTGCTAGTATCAATGCGCGGCCCTAAATCCTCACCGTATGAGAAGGGGACATTCAAACTGCGTATTATCATACCTGATAAGTACCCATTCGAGCCGCCTTTAGTAAAATTTACTACTCCAGTATATCATCCTAACATTGATAAAGGTAATACATATTCAAATTTTTTACCCGTTATCATGGACGTATAAAAAATACAGAGTCTCACTGACAACAAAAGTGTGTCAAAATTCAGCCAATTTGGTATGGAAAATTAAAAATTAAAATTATGCATTATTATGTAAATAAATTTTGTTATATAAGTATTATAATTATATTAAGACTAAATAAATATACTCATACATTCACATGTCGCCTTCTAGTTTTTACAATAACCTATCACAACTTGTTTTGTAACCAATGATATTCTGTATGTATAAAGGAATATACTGCATCCATGCTTCAAAAATGAACCGCCGAAAATAGTACAGTTTGTACTCTTTTGTTTAGGTAAATGTATGCTCATTTGAAATATGTGTATGTGTGCTGTTGCTGCATTCGGAACCCCTTTATCAATTGTTTTGTGAGCATATCACGAATATACACTTTTTTACATCATTGTTTGTAACTCTTAAAGGTGGCCGCATCTGTATGGATATGCTGAAAATGCCCCCAAATGGTGGATGGCTCCCAACTATAACGCTGGAAACATTGCTGGTGTCTCTTCAGGCACTGCTGGTGAATCCCAACCCAGACGATCCCCTAGAGATTGATATTGCTGATGAGTACAAGACTAACATAGAAATATATGGAGAAAGCGAGAAAATTGACTGAGGAACATGCTCTTGAATCTGGGTAGACTATTTTATGTGATATAATGTAATTATTAATTTTAAGTGCTCCTGAGAGGAAAATTGTTAATGACAGATACCAATGGATCAGTTAAAAAGTGTAATTTCTTGTCAAAGTAAGACTGATGATTGAAGGCCTCCTGTAATGATTTACTGCAATTGAGGGGTAAATTTCATATTCAGCACACTTGGCAGGCAGGTTGGTGAGCGCAGGGACGTGTCAGTTTAAATAATAATAATAAATTTCCACTGACATTCACATAGCACCATCTAGCCCCAAGTTAAGTGTGAATCCTAAACAAGGGATAAATATACTGATATACTTTTTTTTGTAAATCCATACTTATTGTACATAGAAAACAGCCATACCAATACAAATAGACGCACCCAAATGTTTGTACTGCCCAGAAATCGAACCCAGAACCCTTGATGTAGTAACCGACACCTAACTACATAAAAAAACTTTCTTGTTTTTTAATTCCACAGGTATTTAAAGTGTGATAGTTGATATGCTAGTGCCCATCTGTTATGCTCATATGTAACTCATAATAAGTACATTTTTTTTGTAAACTTTATATTTTTATAAGCAAAATGAGATTAAAATATATTTTCAATTATATTTTGTATCTTTTATTTGATAATATACATTATATTTGGTATGTATAATCATACTACTATCCCTAATAACCTTTTAAAGACACTGTCCATAGACATGTATGATCCATCATTCTAGACACTGTCTGTCTATAATCCAAAATATTCTAGCGTGGCAATGACATTAACCATTCTCTATTCCTGAGTAGGTCCAAAGTCTACTTAGATTTTTCATGGAACATGTTAAATATAAGCTTTTTATTTCAGACCAGGCATACAATCTTAGCTTCATTAACGGCGGAGTTAAAAAAAATTACAAATAACCATGGTAATAAATATTCACAAAACAGTAAGATATAAGTGAATATTTATCTTTCAAGTAAATTAAATTACCTATCATTAGGGTACAAATTAAAAATATTTTACTAGGTTGACCTACATCTGGTATAACCACAGACATCCGAATATACAATTAGACTGGACAAGCCGCCAAGTTCATAGGCAGTCCCAGTGTCGCAATTTCTTTCGGTTCTTACCTGTGAAAAGTTATTATATTTCTTGGTAAATTTACTGATTAATTGCGATGATAGCATGTTACAATTGCAAAGGATGGCATTTTGGAAAAAACGGTAATTTCTTCTAATATTCGTGCGTCTTGGCTCGTCTCACAGAGCGTAAACTGGCAGCCAGTGAATGCTCGTTGAGCTTACATTTGTCGCACTTTAAACGCGACTTGCCCCATCTCCTGTATTGGGAAATCTGTGGGTATAACAGAGGCAAAATGAATCAAAAGCACAATTTTAGCTGAGATTAAAATGTTTTATTAATATGTATGTATTATAAAGTACGTAGGTAAACTTTTAATTACGATAGTTAGAATGACAAAATAAAATGTTAACTACTTGCACATTAAACCATTATACAGGATTCAAGACTTTTGCGTGGACATAAGTCTTCCCTATTTTGCGCCAGATATCCCGGTCTTCTTCTTTCCTCATCCAGCCTCCGCCAACAACATTTTGCAAATGGTCCATGGGGCCGAAGGGTGTCTAATGCTTGCCAAGATGCAGTCTCCAGTTTACATCATTGTTATTTTTGCAAATTGACTATGATTTTGTTGTCTGTTAAAATTAGAAAACATGTCTTTATTCTATAATAATATTTAAATTAATAGTTACAAGCAAAAGTTCTTTCATCTGTATCATGCATTAAAGCTGAGTTATGCTATTAGTTAAGGCTCTGTCAAAGAATGGCTCATTATTTCAACCAGTGTCCGTGCTGCTGTCATCTCCAGAACTAGCACTTTCTGTCTCCGAAGAACTGCTACTCCGTTTAGTCTTCTTGACAGCTTCTGTTTTACCATCTGCTTCTCCACTGTTCCCATCTTTATTGTTGGCTTCATTGTGAGATTTTGCATTCTTCTTTTTCTTCTTATCCTCACTTGTTGTTGGTTTCAATGTCTCTGTAGAGACAGTGGCTACCATTTTGGATTCGATTTTGATTTCAGCAGGCTCGTCTTCATCTTCGTCAACTGGCCTTCTGTTTGCCATTGACGTCGCCATGGCCGCTTTGTACGCGTCTGGGTATTGTGTGCTGGCAATACAGAAATTATGGGGTTTTAGAAACAAAATGTGACTTCCAAAATTAAAACATCATCAGCCTATAATGGCCCACTGTAGGGCTCTGGCCTTCTTGCACAGCATAGCTTTTAGGAGATTGGACTGTAACTCATTCTCGGGCCCAATGCTCATTGGTGGGTGTTAAAACCTGACAGCCATTAATATTAAAAAAAAAACCATAATTAGTTTTCTATAGAATTAAGTTCATTAGAATGATTGAATCACCTATCACAAAACTACAATTTGGGAGATTATAAGTATTGTACATGGAACTATTATTACCTTAGTTTAGTCTTAATTGCTCTTATTTTTTTAAAGATAAACTCCAAATCTTTTCTCATCTCCATTAGCAATTGAGTGTGTTTCTTGAACTCCACAGAGGCAGCACGCAATCGACTTGCGGACAGTTGATTGCAGTTTGTTAACATTTCCGTTGTTTTCTCAAATCGTTGCAACCTGAAAAACAAATAATATTAATTTGTGATTGTTCTGAAATATATGGCATCCATGTGCATAGATAATAGTAGGGAAATAATGCACATATTATTTTAATGAACAATTTTATTGCTGGGACTTTACAAAAAAATTACAAATTACAAAATAAGGGGAATGGTCCAATTTAAAGTATTAATTAACAGACAGATAGTTAAAAATGTCTATTAAACCAATATGTTATATACACAGATTTCCCAATACAGGAGATGGGGCAAGCGCGTTTTTAAGTGCGACAAATGTAAGCTCAACGAGCATACACTGGCTGCCAGTTTACGCTCTGTGTAAGTCGCGTCCAGACGCACGCATTTTAGAAGAAATACCGTTTATTTTCCAAAATGCCGTCCTGTGCAATAGTAACATGCCATCATCGCAGTGATTTAGTAAATTGAGCAATAATGGAATAATTTTTCACCGGTAAGAACCGAACAGATTTATATAATTAAAAAAGGATATTTAAACGAATCGTCCGTTTTTTATTCATGAAAAATATCAATGTAAATTCTTTGTAACGATCTCGTAGTATATTACAATGCGGCTGTGCTAACTGTTCGTCGGTTCGCAATTCATAATATGCGCGCAATGGTTAGCGAACATTACTCGTGTTCCACTAGAACCATTATTCGGTAGTACGGCCCCTGACCGCGTCCGTTGGTACAAACGCCTAGTGAGAACCATTTTATCGACCCACCTATCGATATATTTGTATGCAGTCTTGTATGGAAGCGGAAGGTTTTTTTATTATTTTCATCATCATCATCATCATCATTACAGCCCAATTATGTCCACTGCTGAACGAAGGCCTCCCCTAATGATTTCCACGCGGACCGATCCCTTGCAGTTGACATCCATCTGCTACCCGCCACTTAACCAGATCATCCGTCATCTGGTTGGGGGTCGGCCTACGCTTCGCTTTCCGTTACGTGGACGCCACTCGAGAACCTTTCCGCCCATCGGCCATCGGTTCTACGCACTATGTGCCCTGCCCACTGCCACTTCAACTTGCTAATCCTCTGGGCTATGTCGGTCACCTAGTTCTCCTACGGATATCATCGTTTCGGATTTTATCGCGTAGGGAGACACCTAACATAGCCCTCTCCATAGCTGAGCTGAGCAACCTTGAGCCTATTCAAGAGGCCCTTAGTGAGCGACCACGTTTCGCTTCCGTATGTCATAACTGGCAACACACACTGGTCAAAGACCTTCGTCTTGAGACACTGAGGTATTTTGGACGAAAAGATCTGCCTTAACTTCCGAACGCTGCCCATCCTAATTGGATTCGACGAGAAACCTCCTTCTCGAAGTTGGACCTACCCATTTGGACTACCTGTCCCAGGTACACATGTTATTATTTTTACGTTTGTATTTTTTATATCCTCGATTCTACTAACAGTATTTAAGAAATATTTTGAGGCTATTTTATTTATATAAAGTTATTTTATATCTTTTATTCGATATTTAAGTTTTGTTTAAAAACATAAGTACATAATAAGCGAACAAAGTTGATAAGAAGCACGACGGCTATTGGCTTTTTATCAATGGTGACTGTGAACACGCCACGGCCATTTTTAATTTGTGAATGTGGTTGTAAGGATTTTATAAAATAATGAACAAATAGTGATTTATTTTATAACTTTTTAACATTTATCATTATATTATGTCTGCCCTTTTCTGAAGCTATTCTATAGTAATAGTATCTAATATTTAAGGTTCCAGAAGATCAGCGTTGTAAGTTTTACGTTCATTATAACATGGAATAAGTAACCTTTTACAAGACAAATATTTATGTTAATTTTACCATATTTACTCGTACATACTCGTATCTGCCTTGGGTGTTGCTATTTAAAAAAATATATGTTTTCATTCTAAACATTATCTCTTGAAATGTAATTAAAATTTACTTTCGCTGTATTGATTTTTAGCGATGATATGATATACATACGTCGATCGATATTATAGTTCTAATAAAATAAATAAAGCTACGCGGCTTATTAATATTGTTTTAATAATATTATTAAAGTTCCTCAACATTATTAATACACTAATAATATATTTCATTTAAAATTAACATTTATTTCACGTAACTCAAAATTAACAGTAGGATTTTTATTTTGAATCTTCGTGCAGGTAATAGAAAAAGTATCGATATCTATCGATATAACGCTTCCCCGCATGGATCACCGCGTTCAAGGTGTCCGTGATTGGGTAAACATTGACCAATGACGAGTAATATTATTAAGTGTAAGTATTTTTAATGTGTGTGTGTAAGTTGAAATTGCGTCATTGGGTCTTCTTATAAACTTAGCGACTCGTCCGGTCTAATTGTTATTCCGATGTCTGTGGTTATATATATACATTACAATTGAAATTTATATCTGGCAATTTGGATAACTAAGGCAATAGCATAAAGTGGTAGGGTAATAAGATATATTTAATTGTTTATTATCATGGCAAGCCCCCAAAACTTTTAGCTTATGAACCTGTCACCTTTCAGTGATCAAACAAATAATAATAGTGAAATAATTATTGTTTCCCTGGTTATGATGAGTTAAGGCAAGCATAGTGCAGGACATGTGGCTGCCTGATGATTTAAAGAAGGTAGATGGTGGTCACTATCAACACTAGCAGTCACCCACTACCTGGGTACTCAGATCAGGTATAGCTGGAACTTATTAACATAGGCTATGTTCAGAAGTAGACAAAAAAAAGTTGGGCTGAACTGTACTATGTGGGCCGCAGAGTTGGGTGTTAAAATTCTTATGGTTGAAGGACCTCACTATTAGGTATAATTGTGTAAAATTTTAAGGTGAGGAGATTTTAGTTTTCCAGATATTAATGATTAAAAATCAAAAAATTATAGGTATTTTTGTTTTGGGTCTGGCAATTGTGTCTGTCATGGCACACAAAGATATTCTGTGTTTTGTTTTTCTTGTAATGTTTTCAGTTGCATGAAATTACTATGATTTTAATGGTTTACAATAGTAATAACTATTTCATTTTAACGAAATAACAAAATATTTTTAACAGTAACAGTTAAACATATTTTGTATTTATTTCAAAGTTATCATATTATATTTTGATACAAATTAAAATAAAAATGTTTTGCAATGAAATGCATGTCGCAGCCATCTTGTCACGAAACAAAACGAAAATTAATTCAAGGCACCCCGACACGGATAGGGGGATCTCGAAAACTAGACGTTTCCTCAGGAGGGGGAGGGGTAGTGGTTCCTCAGGTGGTGGTGAGGGGGGGTCCTTAACCACCCCTCCCCTCCTTAAAAAAATACCCATATATGTACGGCCCATATAGTACAGTTTTACCAAATTATGGCTAATAATATTGCTTAGGCGACCTGAGTCCAGTTGTGGACTATCGCAGGCTGTTAGTGTTCAGTAAAGTATAAAATACTTACATATTCTTTTGTGCTCGAATAATAGTTTCGACATCACTTTGGTCGACCATTCCCGCCAAACCTTGCACAAATACTTCTGGTGCTGTATAGTTCTGGAAGCATTCTATGGAAAAGTCACTCTCTGGAGTTTCGTTTGCCATTTTAAAGCGAAAAAACTTTGACTTGGCTAGGTATACTACAATCATGATCGATAGACTATTGAGACAATAGTAGACTACTTCTTATTAATACACATTTTGTGAACACATATTAAAATAATTAGCTAATTCTAAATGGATACATTAGTCACGACATATTTATTTTGTTTATTATTTAGTTTATTTAAAGATTTTTTTAAATTGTATTGTAATCCAAATGTCACTGACTGACAAATGTCAATGCCAAATATTTTTACTCTTTCCCATTCTAACAGGCTAAGGTAATAGATGATAATGCCTTATACTAAGTCGCACTTGGTTACTCTCACAGATTTATACACTAAAGGTATAAATCTGTGGTTACCCTATTAATGTCAAGTTAACAGCAAACATGAGAGCAGCACCTACAGCAAACGATGCTCCTAAGCCTATAGCCAAAAAGGGTGTATAGAAAGAAAGAATTGTTTATTTTTGTAGCAGAATCATACGGAGCGCGCTTATTCTAAATATATATGCGCAGAGTACTGAATCAACGGCAGAATACAATAATTTCCCTAGATTCAAATTTAAAGACACCTTTGCAGCTTTGATCGGTAATCAGTAAGGTTTGTCTGTTAAAAATAAAACTAAGTTAGTTAGATGCATCGTTTTTTATTATTAAGGGTTCATTTGTCCTAATCCCTGAATCTGTAGCTGAAACGGAGCGCCGAAATGTTGAATGTTTTCCTGATTCCTCCTCTGCACTCCTCTATTTTTTTGGTCCAATTTTAATTTCTGCCTACTTGTTAGAGGCAATAAACGCTTGCCTCTAGGCTGACTGCGCGCTACTTTGACTGCGTTAAATACCCACCTGGGTACATAAACGTTATTATTTTTCTCATTATGAGGAAGTATCTCTGATTTAGATCCATCACCCAATACAATGTCTAATACTTCTTTTTCTATTTCGTTTCCGTCAAGCTGTGCACCGAGTTTTTGTACCCTTGATCTCAGTTTTTGTAGCTGTAATTTTTGGTCTATGGTAAGCTTAGTGATGTCTTTACTGCCCCTGCTATTTTTAACAAAATTCAACGCATTACCAATGATTTGCTCCTTTTTATTGAAGTAGAAGTCTGCAAGATCGTTAGGCCTTAGAGGATCTTCGGTAACATGTTAGCTGTATCTTTGAGTAAAACATCGTTGAGTATTTTATTAACTAAGTCCTCGTCTCCTTTCCCTTGGTCAAGATTAACAACAAAAGCTTCCACTCTCATCGTTGCCGTCATGTTCAGCGTTTTTATTATAATTACTCGAAAGATAATCAGGATTTGTTTCTCGATTGAGCTTTACGTTATTTAATTGAGAGTCATGTAACTCATTACTAAGTTTCCCAAGAAGTCCGTTGAACTTTGAAATATCGACAACGATTGCGTCGAGGTCGTCATTTATTTTGTATTTTTTACCATACTGCTCAAGTGATTTGAGATTGAAATGTTTGCCATTCTTGCCACATCTCCCATGCCTGCAACGCTGTTCATTTCCATCATCATTTTCTTCATCTTCATTTCTATTGTTTGCCCCACCACATCTACCTGATCTGCAGCGTAACTGCTCATCGTCTTCGTCATCCCTATCGTTCATCCACTCGGAACGGCTACAACATCTGCGACCACATCTGTACCCACCTGGACATCTAAGTGGTGGCTTTTCCAGTTCTTGCTCTAGTTCGTCGAGAGTCTGTTGCACTTCATTGCGTTCATTTTCACTTTCTTCGTCGGCTCGGTCATCTTCTGGACCACATCTTTCCCCCCTGCCTCTACCTCGACACCCACATCTACCGGTTTCGCACATTCTGTCTTTTCCCTGTTCTGAATCTCCGGCACGTTGTAAAAGCAATTCATCATTGTCTTTTTGGGCGAACAAATTTAGCATGTGGTTGTTTAAAAGTGGTTGGTGTCGGTTCTTAGAATTTGATTTATCACGATTAGCCGATCCTGAATAAGCATGAGATTTAAGATGTTCTACCAGCCGTTTGATTTCGCTGGGACTTAACTGCAAAGAGTTTGAACTGAATTTTTCTTTCCATTGCGTAGAAGCAGCTACCAAAGCGAGTAGGAGAAATATTTGAGTTATTTTAAGAGACATTTTTCTTTAATAACTTACCGGCATAATTTGATTGTACTGTCTCTATTTAAAAACAGCTTCGAAATGGATAGCTTTTACATAGAATAAGTTTTCTGTTCTTACAAGATAATTAATTTGATAAAGATATTTTTATTACGATTTCAATTGTGCGTGGTATTGGACGAATGATTTTAATTAGATGACTACTTTTTTGTTAAAAATAAAATAGTGGAAGGCATTCGTATGCGTCGATTTTTATGTTTATTAAGTGATCGAAGCCTCGAAAGGATCTACACATAATTTATGACTACTTATTACATCAGTTTTACAACCCACTTCCGGATTAAGTCACCTTGGATGTTTCAGAGCTCATGAACTATAACAATCCGAAAAAAAGAAGTTTTGGCTGCTGCCAGGCATAAGTTCGCTCAGCAGTATGCCAGGAACCATCCTGTAAAATTTCTTGCCCTTGTGATTCGATTTCGGGAAAACCGTCACTTTCCTATTTCAATTCAACCTATCGCAGTCCACTGCTGGACATAGGTCTAGGTCTCCCCCATTTTGCGCCAGATATCCCGGTCCTCCGCTTTTCTCATCCAACCTCCACCAGCGACCTTTCGCAAGTCGTCCGTCCATCGGGCCGGAGGGCGTCCTACGCTACGCTTGCCGAGACACGGTCTCCACTCCAGAAGTCGTCTGCTCCAACGGCTATCGGTTCTGCGACATACGTGACCAGCCCACTGCCACTTCAACTTGCTGATCCACCGGGCTATGTCGGTAACTTTAGTTCTCTTACGAATTAAACCATTTCTGATCTTATCCTTAAAAGAGACACCGAGCATAGCTCGCTCCATTGCCCGTTGAGTGACTTTGAACTTGTGAACCAATCCCGCAGTCAGTCACTTTATTCCGGTATAATTATGGAGGATAATCGAAGCTCCAATAATATCAAAATAAATAATCAAAGTAATTGTGTAACTGTCTACTCTTGAGTATATTTTTCGTGGTCTGTCGAATAAATATCTGACAGTCCTATACAGATGGTATCGGGTCACCACAGTTTTATATGCTACTTTCATCTACGTCTGATCAAGCTAAATCAAGATCAACCAAAATAATCCTGAAAATAATCCCTAATATGATTTTATATTTATTATAGTCAGTGGCTTAATGGTGTGGACTGTTGCCTTTCTACCGGGAGGGCGCAGGATCGAATCCCGCCACTTACCAATGTGATTTCGAATTTTCGAAATTAAATGTACGTTATCCGACGCTCTTACGGTGAAGGAGAAGGGGGAGTTTAAAACAGAACCCAACGGGCCCGATGTGAATTGATGGATGCTAACATTTGCCAAATTAAGATAGATTCCAGGACTAACAAGCATGATGTTCCTTCCAAAGTACGGGGGGAATCGAGATAAAAAATTTCGCTTGTCCGATTACCGACCATTGTGATGGTTCCTTGACTACGCAAGTCAAGGAACCATCACAATGGTCGGTAATCGGTCGATCGTCAACCGAATGATCGATTTACTTGGAAATAACTTGAGTTTGTAAATATTTTTGAAACCTTGATTGAGAGTTAGCAAAAGAAAAATTCGTTTGATCATATAGTTTAATTATGCAATCGGAGGTTGTAAATACCCATTGATCGTCATCTCGACAGGCACAGCATGATGGAGTAGAACTTCTGCCTCGTGATTTAACCCCGGATCACTCCGTCTATACGGCATCCTACCGTGCAATTGCTCCATGATTCTGTTAACTCTTCTTTTATCTTTATCTTCAAACTTCTTGAGGCTATCCTCAAAATCTGCTACAGTACCACCTTCAAAGCTGTCCATTTGGTCTTGCCGGGCAAAATCACCGGTAAACTCATCTAGAATTTCATCTTTAAAGTAATGGTTTTCTTTGATATCACCGTCTCGTCTATAATCCTCTGCGTCCCTATATCTGTTATCTTCTTGCATGAGTGATGTGATGTCAAACCTGTCGTTGTGGTCTCCAAATGCCACGTCTGGCTTCATGCCGATATCTGGCATATACTGGGCCAGTAATGTTGGAAGCATGCTGGTTAGAATTATGTATTTCATGTTCTGTAACAAACAGTAGTGAAATAATATTTATAATTATCAAAGTATTGATCGTCTGTGCAAACGTAACGTAGAACAACTTCCGGCCCGATGGACCGATGACTTGCGACGGTTCGCTGGTGGAGACTGGATGAGGATGGCGGTGGACCGAAATATCTGGCACAAAATGAGGGAGACCTATGTCCAGCAGTGGATTGCGATAGGTTGGAGGAAAAGTCTTGATTTAGAATCTACATTACTTTGTGGATAAAAAAGAGCATTTAGTGGTTCTCTTAACAAGTGGTTAGTGCGGTTATTTTTAGGACTGACTACTGCTGTTGGCCGCAGATAGCATTAAAGGTTAGTGCGGAGGACATCTAGAAGGCTACGGATTTAATATAAAGGGCGTGCCTACGTAATGTCTTACAGCCTTATGGAGAAATGGGATCCCTTCCTTTCTGCCTTCATAACGCAGGAATACCCGATAGGGAACAAGGTGGGTTATTCCAGTAGGTTATTTATGTCTGGCGCAAAATGGGGGAGACCTATGTCCAGCAGTGGACTGCAATAGGTTGAAGAGAAAGAGAGATTTATCTTGATGATATTACATTTTAAGTATATTTATCCCGCAGTCAGACTTGCATAAGGTCCTTGGTAGCCCGGATAAAGTAAGGAGGACTGGGAATTTGGTGATAAAGATTAAGATTGTCCGTGTGTGTTTAAAATGAAGCTGCAAAGTCAATTGTAAGGCTACAGTTACGGTGAAGGAAAACATCGTGAGAAACCTACGCACGCCTGCGAAGAGATTCAAAGGTTTGCGTGAAGTCGGCATATCCGCTCTGGGCCCGCGTGGACTATACGGCCTATACACCCGCGCACGGGTAGGCTCGTGCCCCTCGGTGGGGACATTTAATGAGCTGATGATGATGAAGGAAACAGCTGCCAAAAATCACATTCCATTTGACTTTGATATCTGTATAACGTATGAATTATGCTTATTATATTACCTTTTTATATGCTAATTATATAACCTTTTCATTTAATAAATGTGAAGTACACTTTAAAAAAAATAATCTATGATGTCACGTCCATGTCGATTATACTTTTTCATCTTGAATTCACGCAGTTCTGGCACCTTATGCCGATGGTGGTACTAATTAATTTTCCAGCAATTTTATGCTAGTTTCATTGATTGCTTGCGCTGTGTCGGCGACCGTAAAATATCGCAATTAGAATGGTATCCATCTTGCTATTCACATTTTGGTTTGAGTACAAAATATTTTTGTATTTCTAACTTTAACATCATATGACAGTCTACTATGACATCACAATGGTGAGGGGTTTGCCACAATTTCCACACTTGGGCTTACTAATGATTAAAGAAAATTTAAATTATGTACCTGTTAGTTGACGTCCCTTAATTATGTTTACATGTTTTTCATGTAGGTAAACTTTAGGTAATTTATATAAGGTTATAATTTAAGTTTACCCTCTCTTCGACCTATCGCAGGTTAGAAGTAGATTTCTATTATACGTCACATATCTCGGTCCTCCGCTTTTCCCATTCAGCATTCACCTCCGACATTTCGCATGTCGTTGGCCTGCTTCGGGCCGAACCCTACCCTACGGTTGCCCAAGAAGCAGTCTCCACTCAGCCCTTACGAAGGTTACCTTCGCGATACCTGACAAAATCCTCCCACTTTATCCGAAAATGCTTGCCTGCAGGGGGGCAAGCAACACGCTATGTCAAGGTTTGAGACCAATATAACCTTTTTAGCTTGTCATCTGTGCTCGACACTTACCTGGAAGATGTAAAATCGATCTGCCGCCAAAAACTAACATATTCATGAGTTCACTACAGAACTCGTCTGCTCCAACGACCATCGGTGACAATACGTGACCAGCCCATTGTCACTTCAACTTGCTGATCAGGCGAGGTATGTTTCGCTTTGTTAATTGATTGAAAGCGTCAAATAAACATACCACCATCATTCTGTAACAATCCTCAGCAAGGCATAGGCCTTCCTAAAAAATTGAGTGGGTTTGACTGCTCTATGTCTTGTCACCTGATGGAGAGTGACGATGCAGCTTAAGTTGTTTAACGCAAACTCAAAAAATGCTATTTAACAAGAGTAAGTAAATAGGCATTTTTTGAGTTGTAGTTTTTAAGGCAAGCGTTGAAAACCTTTAAATTGTACGTAGCGGGAAACAGATGCAGGAAGATTCCATTGCCTTGCAGTTCGGATGATGAAGGAAGAACCGAACTTTTTTGTGCGAAAAGATGGTATATCGACAATGAAGGGGTGGAACCCCTCCCTACGGCGAGTTGACCGATAATGAAATGGTCTTCGAGGAATCACCATCAACACCGATATGAAAATAATTTAGTTTAATCTTAAAAAGTAAAAATAAATTAATGAAACTGAGCGGGCCGCAACAACGCCATCTTTATTCATACATCATTTTCCCGCCAATAAAACGGGCGGCGTCACGTCCGCCACTCGCGGTTGGTGGAAAAAATGCAAATGGCGCGCGTGACGTCACGTGCCGCACACGCGGCGCTGATTCCGATTTAATTGTCGAGGTTATTTCACTAAAGCTTGGGGAATGTGAATGCGTGATGTGAGGGATTCGTCTAGTGTCCGTAGACTAGTAGCAAACATTGTATTATATTGTCTTAAGCTTTCACGATTTGCACACCCAAGAACAAAGAAACGATGGTCGTTGGACGTTGGAGCAGACGAGTTCTGGAGTGGATACCACGTCTTGGCAAGTGTAGCGTAGGATGTCCTCCGACCCAATAGAGCGACGACTTGCGAAATGTCGCTGGAGGAAGCTTGATAATGAAAAGCAAAGGGGCGGGATATCTGGCGCAAAATGGGAGAGACCTATGTCTAACGTTGAAATACAATAGGCTGAAGAGAAAGAGTATAACCTAGAACGATACTCGCGTCGGATGAGAAATCGCTGGCCACAGTTGTAAATTTTCTCGAAGCTACCAGAGAGTCTAGTTAGCATGCAAGACAGCTGAAGATCATTAGTCTCAAACAAGTAGTATTTGAGACTAATGATCGGACTAATGATGATAGTAGTATTTTGCACTTCTGTGTTTCAGGATGAGGGAATTGTAGCTAATAAAATTACCGGGAATATGAGACTTAACCTCTGTTGTCTCGGGCGTAGTGCGGCGTTGATGGAGAATAATAATTGTGTATCAATTGTTTGTCTCCATCAATGCCGCTCTGTCATGGTCAGGCGTATCACTTACTACAGGTGAGCGTCCTGACCGCCCTGTACACTTACCGACCGTTTTCGATACTGTGTAAAACGAGCGCGCTATACTAAATCTATGGTATAAAGCACGTCAACATATCTCATAGTTCCTATTTGATGGTTCAACTTAACAATAAGTGAACCAATCATTTGTCTGCGCATGAATAAAAAAGGATTTGTTTCTTGTTTCAAACTACTTTTACTTAATAACAGGTTTTAGCTACCCTTTCCCTTCACTTTCCATAATTCATCACGTGCCAGTAATGCCAACATTCAAACACTAAATTGACAGTTCTAAATCAAAATTGATTAATGATCGGAATGGCTGCTCGTAAATAGTAGTTACCAACTGAATATTTAATACTGAGCTACAAAACATGAACTGTTCGAGTCAATAATTATTTATTGGTATTTAAATTGTTGTTATTAAAGCGTTTTGTATCAAGTGACCAACAACGGTCGGTCAGTCGGAATGTTTGCTATTATTTATATTATCAGTTATTTAAATTAAAGGTACTAACAATTTACCGACAGATATTCAGACATTGGAAATCTAATGTTTGTGACGTCTAGCGTCTCTGGCGTTAAATGGAAATTGCAATCAAACCTATGTTTTTGAATTAGGAGACTTCAAATTTACAATGTTGCTGGATTTGTGGTTGAATATAATAAGAGCTGCGTCTTGACAAGCGTAGCGTAAGCCCTCGGGCCTATGGATCGAGGACTGCGAAGCTCTCGGATGAGAACAGCTGAGGAGATATCTGTCGAAGAATGGGAGACTATGTCTAGCAGTAGACTGCAATAAATTGAATAGAGAGAGGAAGAGAATTTTTAATGTATCTGTAAAAATTACCCACCAAAAATATTTCATGGAATATATTGCCAAGACGACTACATAAGGTTATAACGGTAGAGTTAGGCCGTGAAGATTTAGAACCAAGTTTCTAAATCATCACGGCCTAACTCTACCGTTTCTAATTTCAACAAATTCTATCTATCGTCGTGGAGTGATGAGAATAAAATTTTAGTTTTTGATCTAAAATAAGTAATGAAACAGCAAACCATACATTATTACTGATTTGAGAGTTCAAAAACGACGATGAGACTGAAACTGGCAGAAATTGTAGCAGAAAAAACGCGATAGTCAGGGAAAAAAAGTCTTGGTACCAAAAAAAAGGTGGTTTACATTTATAATATAAGCTTTGACATAAACATGTAAACATTTCAAATAATTTTACCATATTCTATTGAAAACAGGGACCAAGTCCTTTTTCGTACCTGGCCATCACATTTTTTCTGATAGAATTTTCTGCCAGTTTCAGCCTCATAAAACGACGAAATACTTCGAGAAACCATAGATTGTGCCAGTGTGCTTCACTTGGCACGTCTTGGCGAATTGCGAAGCCAATAATTTCGCAGATTTTTAAATGATTATTTATTATCTATAGAAACAATGCGTGTATATATATAACCTCTCTCTCAACCTATCGCAGTCAACTGCTGGATTTAAGTCCCCCCATTTAGCGCCAGATATCCCGGTCCTCCGCTTTTCTCATCCAGCCTCCACCAGCAACATTTCGTAAGCCGACGGTCCATCGGGCTGGAGGGCGTCCTACGGTAAGCTTGCCGAGACGCGGTCTTCACTGCAGAACTCGTCTGCTCCGACGGCCATCGACATACGTAACCAGCCCACTGCCACTTCAACTTGCTGATCCGGTGGGCTATGTCCGGTAACTTTAGTTCTCTTACGGATTAAATCATTTCTTATCTTGTATAATATAATAATATAACCTAATAACGCTATATTCAAAATAGGTAGCGAAAAAAAGGGTAAATATTTTTCACTGCCTTATCTTATTCAGCATTTCACACACATCATGTTATCTTTGTAATAAAACAACAATAGATGAGCAAACACAAGTGTGAACCATAGACGTGCCAGAGACAATAGCGCCACCTGTTCACACTCCTGCGCAGGTATTTGCACAGCTGCGCGATCACGTCTTTGGCCACAAACACCACGTGCTCACTGTCACATTTGGCCAGCGATGCTCAAAGTTAACATTATTATCATGTGCTGTGTTGCCGAGCTATCGATAGTTGACCTTGAAAATCATCTATAATATGGATAGATAATTCATCAAATATTATTTAACAATACATTCAACTGGTAAAATTGCAACTTAATCCTTAATGATTTTAAGAAACAGTGTTTTGACAAAAATCATTAGTGTTTCCTGTGGCGGCGATTGTTTTAATTACATTTTTAATAATCCATAATTTCCAATGTAACATCTCTTATAAAATCATTAAACATTATTTAAAGCTTAATTTAAATAGTAAAATAATTATTCCATTACTGATTGAAGTAATGCTGTTTTGATTAATAAGTTACCAACATGAGATTAGCGAAACTATACTCTGTATTTAGACAATTAACTAATGTTTTATTAATCTTAATAGAAATCTGTTTTGTTATAACAAATCTTCAACCGATAAATACAATTGTAATATCTAGTGAATATTAGCTATCATTAAAACTTGTTGAGTTAATAATTCATATTAGGATGTTTTATAATCCTGTTTTGATTATTAAGTTCCGGCAACCTTGAATAGAAAGTTATTTGTTAGACACTTATTAATGTCTTTTGTATTCATAATTATGGAATAAGCTTAATTAATTAAGTTATTAATTAAGCAAATATTTGTAAGCGTCTAGTTGGCAAATTATCTCAATGTCATAATAATGGATGCGCGTGCAGCGCCATAGTTTATACGACGAAATTAAGTTTGACCTAGCGGTAAGATGGCGGCGTGTGAAGTGCCGAAATGTGGAGCCAATGATTGAATGACACATTCTGATTTGAGATTTGGGTCGTGCTAGTCATGTAAGTAAGATACTAATTGTTGTATTGTTAATTTGCAATAAAAGAGTTAAGTTTAATTCTTACTTCTTTTTACTTCTCAAACCTAACTTGATTTTAGTAAACTAAACAGTTTATTCTCAATCGATTATCAATATTAACATGAATAGTTGCGAAAGGTCGCTGGTGGGGACTGGATGAGGAAAGCGGAGGACCGGGATATCTGGCGCAAAATGGGGGAGACCTATGTCCAGCAGTGGACTGCGATAGGTTGAATAGGTAGGTAGGTAGGAATTAAATTAGTTGCGGCGACATATATTATTAATTTATTACAAAGGAGGTATAAAAGTATATTATCGCGTTGTGAACTATCACCGCTTAAATTAGGGCTGGCTGTTGCTGTGTGAATGTGTGGATATTTATTTATTACTAGCTGTGCCCCGCGGTATTACTCGCGACATAAGATATTCTCCCGCAGTAAAACATTTAACCTAAAATGGATTCATGTTAAAGCACGCAGCTAACGCGACGTGCGGGCGCCGCACGGAACAACATCATTTGATTTTCTAATAAAAATGTTTTTCAAAAATTTTATTTATTACTTCAACTACCTGCTAAAAAAAAGTGCCGTCCAAATTGTCGAGCTATTTCGAAGATTACCCGGAACAAACAGTGAGCGAAAAATTTTGAATTTGGTATTTCGGCGTACGTATCGTATAAGTAATATATAAAAGGGATATTTCAATATCACAAACAGACACTCCAATTTTATTTATATGTATATATATTATTATCATTATTCAGATGTTTCTATAATTGAAAATGTTACTACATGTTTAGTAATTACATTTTATTTGTTTTTATTATGTAACTAAAAAACGCAGCGGTAGTAAAGTCCAGTTACAATGTTTGGGAAACATTGTCCTTATTATTATACATATGCCTGAAACCACCTGAATAGATAGGTTTTCAGTTGTAAGGTGTTGTGACGGGGGTCTTTAACTCCAATGCATAAGTAATTGATCCACATTTAACGAATAAAGAACTTCCACCTATTCCGTTATTTTTCTTATCCCATAGTTTTCAATGGTATTATTAACTATTAAAGTTTTTTGCTGAGAAAAAAGGTTTCATGAATTCGGAATAAAATACGATCTTTGCGGAGAGTCAGCAAGAAACTTGATAGTCACTCAAGAACTTTTTGTTTGGCACCTGTCTCCAGTAATATCTTAAGCGTATTACATGTACAATTCGTCTTTGGAAACTTTAAGAAGGCTAATGTGTTACCATATAAAATATTTTGTACCTATGAATTGTAAGAAAGCTGTTTGTTTCCTTAATAAAGAAATAAATAAATATTTGGTATAGAGTTCTGTCATTTACCTGCAAGTTTAAATAGATTTTGCCATATTTTTTGCACATGCCCATCCGATAAATAAAAATACAATTTATTTATTATACAGTTGTATTACAATCATTTACATATATTGTAACACACAGTAATTCTCGGGGTTGCCCCAGGTGGCGGGTTGCCACGCCGCACTCTCGCACCTGCGACCCAATACCGTCTACCACTATTCCATTTATAACCCTCTACAAAGGCTAGATAATGTTTAAGTTTAACACGCAATTTTATATGCGATGTAAAGCCTTTTAGGTATAGAAAATTGGTAATACTAGCAGTTTGTTCATGGATTTTCAGGCCAAGGTTTTTGGTGAAGTACTGCATTTGTCATGGTCAGGTGTATCCATTATCAT